>WBNO01024944.1:0-11097 GCA_013400575.1 Peucedramus taeniatus
GTGCTACAGCTACAATTTCTGTTTTGCCATCTCTGCTGTTAATTTATTTTTAACATTATTATCTAAAATGAAAATTCCATTTTCTTTAGGGATTTTCTCTATCCACCATACCCTACAAGCTTGTTGTATTCATCAACGTCCTACCATATCCAGTTTTCTGAAAACAATCTGATTTCTGGTGTTTCTTCTTAAAGAGTCTTTCACTAGTTGGACAGACCTCTCCGTAATTAAAGGTATGTAGGCTGATGTTCAGTCTACAAATTTTGAAAACTAATTTAATGCCATTAATTGTAAATCAGTCCCTTTGGAATGATCTAAATAAAACTTGTCCTTTTCTATTGTTTACTTTCTTTGAATGTCTCACAAACAAACCCTATCTTCTGAAACCTGTCATTTGGTCAATATATATTTATTTTTTGAGCTACACAGAAGAAGGCCTTGTGGATCCAGGGTTGATCATCTGAGGGTTATCCTCTATTTGTTCTTTTTAGTGAGTAGCAGTGCAGAAATGCATTCCAGATTTGATCAAAGGCATCTAGTATCTTACTCTGTTCAAAGGCTGCTCATTCATATTTTACAGTTTCAAGAACAGCATTGACCCAACAATCAATATGAGATGTTAAGATGATTTTTTTTCTCTATCCTTACCTATAGTTGCTTGAAGGGAACATTTATTTATAAGCTGTCACCAAGGCCACTTCATTTTTTTATAATTAGGCCAGCAGTTATGATGATTCAATCCTAATGCAAATTTTGTTTAAAGTTTTTGTTACAGTAGACTGTGGAATATGAGTTTAGGCACAAACCAGTCATGTGAAGTATATCAGAGAAAGACAAAAGCACTTGCAATACCCAAGCATTGGTGAAATAAACGCAGAGGTAAAAAGCTCAAGTACAAATTTCAGGAACATTTTCAGTAGTATTCAAAGTATCCCACAGCATTTAAACCTCTGAACTATTTACCTTCTCTCATCACACACATTTGAGCTTTGTTATAATAGAGTAATAGTTGATTTTTCACACCCAGGAAATTCTCCATCTCACAGAGACACAACTCTGCCACATAAGTAAATGTCAGCAGACACTGTTTTAAATAATAATAATAATAATAACAACATGCAATTTGTCCATCAAATTGGTAAGTATTTTTTTCTTGTTCATTTTTGTCTTTGCTTTCTCCTGAGAAACATGAAATTTTTGGGTTAGAGATCTCCTATCCTATTTTTTTGTGATGAGTGTAAAGGGCAGAAATTTTACATTCATGAAACTGTGAGTGCCTCAGGATATTTTTAGGGAATACAGAAGTTATATATTGAAGGTTCTAATTTTCAAGATTTTTAAGTGGGGTCCCTCCCTTTGCTTTTCACCTGCATCTAAGGTGAATGATGCAGTCCCTGCATTCAACCTCTGTGTATAAGTAATGAAATATTTACTGGGCCAGATTGAATACACAACTGTATTCTCATAGCCCTGGGGCTAGAGCACTCACAGAAAGGGAAGCAGATACCTTTTGCCAGGCTGAGCCAGGTACAGGAATTTGAAACCAAGGTTTCTTGCATCTTTCTTTCAGACTGTCCTTACAATTCTCTTTTTATCTCTCCCTCCTTCAAAAATAAAAACTCAGGAACCCCAAAGGGACACTATTTTAATATTTTTGATATTTTAAATACTCAGCCAAAACATTCACATTTGGATTAAAATAGTGTTCAGTTGTATGGTAGGAAATAGACACATTTTATGAACGACAAATAAATCCTTGAGACATTCTTTGCTTCTTTCCCATTCCCAAACCTGTGCTCTACAGATATCTTCCTGAAGAGAGTCATAAGGTTGGTGAAAAACCTATTGGGTAGTGCCATGGGACACCTTAGGAGAAAAAATATATCTGCATGTATGGCTAGAGAGTTAATGCTAATAAATGTTTACTGGCATGTAAAAATAAAATAACTTTGATCAGTAAGATAGTTAGGAATTTTTGCTTCACTTTCCTTGAGTTTTTGTTTAATTTTTTTAGCTTTGGTTTGGTTTCTTTTTTTGTTTTTAGGCAAAGTTGCACACATGTGAATCACTTTACTATTGAAACTGGGGATAAGGTTTAATATCTGACTGGTAGAGGCTCAGGTGTTACGATCATTTTTAATAGTGATAGATAGTATGGGGGGAAAAAAGGAGGAAAAAAAACAGCTTTATTTTACAAAATGCTTTTGGAATCCAGCTTTTATAATGCATCAGTGCTGCTGCCATCTACTGAAGAAAACAGGACATTCCAGTTCAGGAACACCAGTATTCCAGCAAGCAGAGTACCTCTGCCTCTGCATTTGGTTGCTTGAATTGCGAATCTTATCTCAGATGCAGCGTGTGTGAAGTTAACAGAGTGTGCACTGGTATCCACTCACTTCCTGCAAAGCCAGCCCAGCCAGCACTTCCTTGCAGATACTGTTATGCTGCCACCAAGCAAAGCTCAACAGGTGATAGCCTTGTCATCTGCCTCTGGGAGAATCTGAAATTACAGAAGTTTATTGCATTTCATTTATCATGTCGTGCTTGTTAACATGCTGTTTTATAGGCACATTGCTCTGCAGTGTAACAATTTCAGTGTGCAAACTCTATGTTTTTAGTTTAATTTGCAACAGATATGATATAAAGATAAACGAGATAGTGTTTTTTACCCGCCAAATGGAATTGTCCCCAGCAGTTTGCTGGCCATCAATCATGACAGGGTTGGAAGACCTTCTGCAATGCACACTAAGAACACCTTATTTGCAAAGGCAAAAATGAAGTAAAGGGAAATCTCTATATATTATCTCTAGATCTCTGTATAACAGGTCTATAAACCCAGGTCTCTATATAACAGATTACAACTATACAGAGATTTCATACCTCAGAAAATTACTATGGAAACAAAACCAGATTTGATGAACAGCATGCATGTTTGCATCAAATCTCCTTAAAGTGCACGTTTGCTTAATTGTGATTTATTGACATGGTTTGACAAAGGCCCAGACTGATTTTAGCTAAATTTTGACATTCGCATGAGACCTTTAATTAGCTTCTTTTTCTCAGGTTAATGATAGGGTTCCCTCTAGCAATAATAACAGAAACACAATTTTAGACAGGTGTCTACAGCAACTATCCTCCTCTTTCTGGTGCTTGACAGAGGTGTCTAAAATTTCAATAAATGAGTATTTCCATGAGAACACCAGATGACACAGAAGAAGACAGTCAGAAAACTTGATGCAAGCCAGGAGAACTGTGTCCATGGGTGTGCAATATTTCTCTTTACCAAGAGGTCACCTTTCACCTGTGCAAAGCTTTTATCTTTTTCACCCACATGAAAGGCTGTGCTTTCTCAGACTGCCTGTTATAGAAGCATAGAATCATAGAAAAGTTTGGGCTGGCACCTGAACACCCTGGGATCTTTAAAGGTCATCCTGTCCAGTCCTCCCTGCAGTAAGCTAGGCCAGCTTCAACTAGACCAGGACATTCAGAGCAACCTTGAATATTTCCAGGGATGGGGTATTTATCATCCTTCTGGGTAACCTGTTCCAGCATCTCACCATCCTTACCATAAAAATCTTCTTATATCTCATCTGAATTCACCCTCTTTAATTTTAAAAATCTTTACTCCTTGCCCTAATGCAATAGGCCATACTAAAAATTTGTCCCCACCTTGACTATAAGCCTTCTATCAGTACTGAAAGGCACTTGTAAAGTTTCTCCAAAACCTTCTCTTCTCCAGACTAAACAATGACAATTGTCTCAGCCTTTCCTCATAGGAGAGGTGCTCCAGCCCTCCAATCATTTCAGTGGCCTCTTCTGGACCTTCTCCAGCAGGTCCCTGTCCTGCTGTGCTGGGAGCCCAGGGCTGGATGCAGTACTCCAGGTGGGTCTCAGCAGAGCAGAGCAGAGGGGCAGAATCCCCTCCCTGCCCTGCTGCCCACGGGGCTCTGGATGCAGCCCAGGACACGTTTGTCTCTCTGGGCTGTGAGTGCCATGGCCAGGGCATGTGCAGCCTCTCACCCACAGCACCCCCAGACCCTTCTGGGCAGGGCTGCTGTTCATGCCCCAGCCTGGATTAATGCCCTGACTCCAGTGCAGCACCTTTTGTTTGGTCTTGTTAGACCTCATGAGGTCCCCATGGGGAACTTCTCCAGGTGCCCCTGGATCACATCCCGACCTTCAGGTAAGTCAGCAGCACAGCTCAGTTTGGTTGATCTGCCAACTTACTGAGTGTGCTCTCAATTCCTTTGTCTAGGACATTAACGAAGATATTAAACACTGCTGATCCTAACAGCCCAAAGGATCACCTTTTTACATGGACCTCCATCTGGACTTTGAGCCATTGACCCTGTGAATATGACTATCCAACCAACTGCTCATCCAACAAACTCTCCATCCATCAAAATCTTGTCTTTCTAGTTAAGAGAGAGGGAGGTTGTGGCACACCGTGTCCCAAAGGCATCACAGCATTCCATACAGATTGCAGCTGTATCCCTTCCCTTACCCACTGATGCACAACATGGATGACAAACAGGGCCACTCCTTCCTGTTTCAGATGAGTTCTTCAGAGAAAGCTGTTGTAAATAGGCAAGGATCACACCTAAGGAAATGTCAGCCATACTTTGATTTCCTACCTTTTGCTCACATCATGTTTCAATGCAAGACTTATTGTAGTTCTACGCAGAACTTTTAAATGCATTAAAAGAAAGGTGTTGTTATGACATGAACAGAAACAGTAAAGCTCATTAGTTAATGGACCATAATATATATTCAGCTTAATTTATTGATGGACTTTGTGTAAGAATGAATATAACTTTTTAATAGGATGTGCTCTGTGATTATTTTTTAAGTTAGATTTATATAAAGATAAGTCCTCATAGCATAACTGCATTATGTTAGATAACACATTTTATTTGCAGGTTAAATGTTTAACCTTTTAAGAATTTTCAATAAATAGTTGTTAAATAATTTTTAATGCATTTAATACTGTTATTGTTGTTGGTTTTGTTATTGTTATTGTAATTAGTACTACTATTATTATGACTGTCAAAAATAATTCATTTTCTTTCTTACAAGTATTCCACACCTTGACTTTTTTCTCCCTTTAAATAGGAAACAAGGAATATAATGACTAAATTAAAATGATAATTAACTCACATCAATCAATGTGTTTATTTTGCATTTCTATCCTTTCTCTAACTTAAGTTCTTCAATAAGGGAAAATCTTTAAAAAATAGTTTTTAAAACAGAAAACCTCTTCTCTTTATAAAAATTAGAAAGCAGCTTTCCCAAAAGTTTACACATCAAAGATTAAAGGGAAGACAAAGAAACAAACAAACAAAAGAAACAGAAGTATTTTTTAATGGCATATGAGTGAGTGGGACAAGAGACTTGACAAAGAGAATGCATTTTGGTTTAAAAAAAGGTGTTAAGAAGATAATTCTGGCAGGTATGAATAAAGCTGTGAGGCTCAAAGTAGAAGAACTTACAATTTTAAAAGAATAAACTGTCCTTCAGGGCTTTTTATTTGTAAATATGTGGTCCAAGGTTGAAGGGACGAAAAAATACAATAAAGATGCAGTAGGAATTAATAAGAAATATGGGAAAAAAAAAGGAGGAAGGAAAGATTAAATAAAAAAATTAGCTAAGCATAGATTTGTGGTCATCAGCATCAGCATTTCCCTTTTCTTACAGTTTTTATCACCCTGTATCTGCACACACACACATAAACATATAAATGGGAACTTCTTATATAACCAGCAAGAAAAGAGAAAATCCCCAAAGATTCAGGGCAGAACAAGATCTAAGAATGATCGTGCTGTGGTCATTATGTTTTACCTGAAATTCATACAAACACTTGCGTGACAAACTCTAAAGTGCTAGAAAGAAACTAAATGTTATACTCTACTTTTCACTGTGTTTTACTCTGTGAAATCAATGGAGAGGGAGAAATTTTTCAAGCAGATAACACAGAAAAGGGCTCTCTCACTGCAACCCTTCAAGACCACTGATAATTTATATGTGCTCTCTGATGTACCAGTTTTACTTTCCAGATGCTCATTTTAAAGATCAGGCAGGAGAAAGAAAAATGTCCTTAAAACACAGCTTCATTAGGCTACATGAAATAAAGTTAGTTCTGTCAAAGTATCCACATACATGCCCTGAAAATGAAAGCATACAAACCAAAACCAGGAAGAAAAGAAAGAAAGAAAAAAAACAAACAAACAAATAAACAAAAAAAAAAAAAAAACCCACACAAAACCAAAATCTAAAATGAAACCACTAAAGCTGACACAATGTAGGAAAGGTTCTCCTCTTGCTTAATTTGACCATTTTAATGGAGCATGTTGTGTTTATGTTCTGGCTGTTTATGTGAGGAACTAATGAAGCTGTTTTTCCCTTTAAGGGGCCGGCGGGATTTGGGGAGTCGTTGCAGGGTTAGGGCTCGGGCTAGTGGTCTGTTCAGCCAGAGAAGCTGCTGGGTGATGCCCACGAGTCGTGCTGTGCAGCAAGGCTCTGCCCAACTGCATTTCTGAAGGGACATGTGTGTTTTATCTATGCAACAGCTGTTCCATTACCTCCCTTAAAATGACTTCGTAAAGCAAAGAACCTTTTCCCAATTTATTTTACTTGCTCTCTCTGAACAGCTTATCTGGGGTTTGCTCCAAAGCCCATGGAATTCAATGGAGAGACTTTTCATTAACTTTTTAGAGCAGGCATCAGATTCATTAGTGAAAAAGTCTGTAGATTATTTCTTGTTTCCTCTGACAAAAGTCCCTATTTTCCTCAACACAGGGCATATTATATCCCCTATTTTAGATAGAATTAAACATCAAAGGGGAAATTTCAAAGGTTCAGAGCTTTTGCTCTGTTCATGTGTATGTTGTGGTTCTTATCCGAAGTTTAGTCCAATCTTTTGTGTGCTGAATGAGGTTAAAAATCCTGAAGCAGTACTTAACTTTATAGTTTTCTTCTAACTGTGTAAATGTTTACAGATTCCACCTGAGATTAGTTAAAGGCATGAGAGAAACAAAATTGAGGCTTGAAATGGGTCAGAAAGAAGATCATTTGGATGTAATTTGTTTTTTTTTTTTTAAATCTAAATCAGTGTGTTCAGTAAAAAGCTATTTTAAATGAAATCAAATGTTTTAATAAGACGATAATACTTTATTCTATTAGTTCTGAAATGTATAACTTCAGTTCATGAAAAATTTTCCTTCATAAACTAGCTTATGACTCCATTTTGATTTTTGGAACAGAAATAAATTTAAATAGTAATAATGAAAAAATAATTAAATAAGAGACCTAATTGCCACCTCAATTACTAATAGAAATTATTTTTTTTTTCTTTATGACTGGAGTAGATGACTGTTGGAAGGGTCAGAATTTGGAGTCAAATTATAGGCTGCACTTGTTTCTCACACCACTTGTTTCATGATATCAGACCAACCAGATGTCAAGATGCTTTGAAAAATCCTTTGAAATGTCAATTTCCAGTGGCTGGAAGACCAGGTTTATTGTTTGTTTTATTGGTAAGGAAGAGGAAGGCTAAACAGCTGCTGCTTAGGCTGTTTGTGAGCAAACAAACAGAAGATAACATTAAAAAAAAAAAAAAAAGGTCAAAACCTGATCAGCTCTTATTAGTGTAGGACATTCCTACCTTTCCTTGTTGAGGTCCATGCAGGAAAATTTTACTCATGCTCCATAAGCAGTGTAGTCATGGAAGTGTTAAGTTAAATCTAAATAATGACCATATGTATATAAAGCTTTAAGCAAGCTTTCTATCTTGCACTGGAAATTAAAATCTAAAAAAGAAAAGAAATTTTAGGAAGAACTGGGGCACATCTTGAGGTCGCTCTTTAGTCCTTTTCTCTTTTTTTTTTTTTTTTGCTTGACTTGGGAATAAGTACAAAAGTAAGAACATCATGTGTCTTCCTGAAAGCAGATCAGGAATGGCTTCTGTCCATGGAATAACCATGTTCCTTCTGGGGTGACAGCACCACCTAGAAGGGCTAGAAATGAGCACTCCACTTTGCTGTGTGCCCCAAACATGAAGAACCACTGGTTTACAGCTTCTAAGCCGTCTAATTACTTCTCATTTGCTCAGAAATTAGGAATGTGAGATTTACCAAACTGGATGAATGCAATGAAAGGGGAAAGTGGAGATAATACTGAGCTTCATTGGGTAAATCACTGACTAGAACCACAGACTATCCTCAGCTGGAAGGGACCCACAGTGATCATCAAGTCCAACCTCACCATTTTCCCTTTCTCAGTCCTCTCCTATGGTTAAAGGAATCTCCTCTTGAACGTGCCCACAAGAAGGATACCCTGATATGGTCATATTTAGACATCTAAATGCTTGACATCAAAGACAGGGAAGAGTGTTTCCCTTTTTGAGTGTGGGAAGTGACCACAGCCTCTAGTCTCTACTTAATGACCCAGTACTGGAGCAAGGGCACAAAGGTGTGAGGTCCTAGGAAAGTCAGGCATAACTACATACAATCTTGGTCTTCCAAGTGGTAGTAAATTATATAGACAATAACAAAAACTGCAACAGACTGAAATATGAGAGATATTTATGAGGAAGAGAGAGGCATAACTGAATTGTCATGTGAATAAGTTGAGAGCATGAAAAAATTCAGTTACTTATCTCAAACGTCTTTTGAAAAATAAGATGTCACATAGATTAAATACATAATGATTTATTTTATTTGTGAGCAGATCATCCCTTGGGACAGGGTGAGGGAGGATGTGGGAAGGGAAGAGGAAGTAGAGAGCGGTAATAAACCAGAGGGACAGATCCCAAAAGTTGCTCTTGAGGGCCCAGAATTAATTTGGATGGTTTGGAAAGAGAGACACACAAAACAAAACTGGGAAGATGTAAGGCTCATCCAGAGCCAGCTGCCAAAACCAGTTCACACCCTTTGCAACAAAAACAAGTAAAGCTGCTGAATAACACCTTGCCCCCTGAGCTGTCCCTGATTTCCCAAGTATGCTACAGATGTGAAAGACACTTCTGATGTGCATTACACTGCAGGACTCAGGCTAAAGCCATTAGCCTGGTTCTGATCCCTTCTTAAGCCTATTTAAATATAAAGGAAGATTTTTAATTCTTTTTTTTTTTTTTTTACTTTAATAACTTTTATTGTCTTGCATCTTCATTTCATAGTAATATCACTGAAACAGAGGTCCACTGCTCTAAACAGTCTGCAAAGCAAGAACCAGCTACCCTGAGAATCAGTGCAGAACTTTGCAGATAGGGTTCATTCTATGATGTTTCCATGCCCCTCCAAAGTGAATTCATAGACAAGAGTTTTGACCACTGATGAGTCTGGGCAAGCAAAAAATGCTTCTTCAAGTTTAAAATTAATTTCTGATTAGGTAGCTCCTTTGGTGTGAAGGAAAACTCTCTGAATTTGCAATATAATGTTGTTAATGATATGTGAAGGAAAATAGAAAGATCTCTTAACTTCCCCCTTGTAAATTCTGATGTAAGTATATTCTTTGAATTGTGTATCTCATATGTATTTTTCATATGCCAGTAATATTACTAAAAAAGTGACATTAGCAAAGTTATAGACTGATATTTTAGCTCAATAAAAGGCTTTACTAATATTTGTTCTTTATTCAACTGTTATCACTCCTTTTATCTATTTGGCATGCAGGCTAAGGCACCAAAAAGCCAATTGTTTTGTTTTGCTTACTTGGTCAGGTTTTATCAGAACAGGAATCCAGTTGTGGGACTTATTACCACGAAACATAGCCAAAAATACGAATGAATTAAATTGCTTTCAGGTAAGGTCATTTGCAGAACCAAGGAAAAGTCCATTAAAAATGTTAAGTAAAATAATATGGATTCAAAATTTGGCTCTGGAAATTGTAAGGATTTTGTCTTCCCTCCTGTCAGAACCTGAGGAGGGATAGCAAAGGGAGATATTATTATTTTGTTGTCTTGTTCTTCTCATCTCTCCAGACCTGCTACTGCCACTGTGAGAGACGAGACACTGAAACAACTGAACCTGTGTGTGACCTGTTTACCTATTTTTATATTATGTCTTTACAGTGGAAGTGTGGAAGTATCATTATTCCTGCTTTACAGGAGAGAAAGACCAAACATAGAAAATGATTCACCCAAGGCCATGCAATGCATCATCTGTGTCAGATGGACAGGTCAATTTGGTCCACATTATATTCCATGGACAACTCTTTGCACGACCTGACTTTGCTCTCAGGATTCAGTCTGGAGCAAATTTCACTGCTTTAGAGAGGAAGCTCAAGTGTTGGAAAAGCACCAAAGCCCTGTTTCAGTCAGTGGCATGAACAGGAGCACAGAAGGACCATTTGACTTAGACAAGGGTTTTAGTCAGGTGTGAAGTAGTCTTAAAAATCCAAATCCATCAATATCCCATGCAGGGTAAACTGAGACACTGATTTTAGAGATTAGGACACAAAGTTTGGAATTCAATCTGTGAAGGATTAAGATGGCTGTGTAAGGCTTGCAACCTCCATTTCCTGGATATGAGTGACTACAACCTTGGTGAAGTTAAGATCAAGATTACATTCTGAATTTCAAAAACCTTAATTCCATTTTTTTTTTAAATTAGAAATACAGAATTTGAATAAGAAAAAAAGCAATTAATTCATATACTTACTGTATAATTGTAACATAACTGTAACTGAAAGTACAATACTTAAATATATTATCCATGTCCAATAGGTAATTTCTAGGTTTTTTCATATTTAAGAAAGTAATTTTCAAGATTTTTCTTGAGGGTAGATTGTTATTTGGAAAGAGTTAAAGCCACTGGAGTGATTGTAGCAGGCAACAATTTGTGTACAAACATTAAAATGCATGTGTGAAATCTATCATCTCCTTAAACATTCTTCTTCAAATAACATCATAACTTCTACATTATAAGANTAACTTCTACATTATAAGAAATAGAAGGCTTGATGAGGGACATTCAATATTGTTTTTTCATATGATTCATATGATTCAAACTTTTAATTTTTATTCAAATGAAAATTAAGTAGTCCAAGGTCAATTATTTAACTTTTTTAATAAAAAAGAAATAAAAAAGTGTGGTTTTGTTT
>WBNO01024945.1:7586-47606 GCA_013400575.1 Peucedramus taeniatus
TTTTGTTTTCTTTTCTTTTTGAAATGGGATCAAAAAATTCTCTCCAGATGATCAGGAACTAAGGGAGAGGACAACTTAAAATGTTTGAGATAATAGGAGAAAAGGATCTTAAGATGTTCCATTATTTTTAAACAAGGAAGTTGGTAAGACCAAATAAAATTCCAGTATTTGAAAAATCTGAGTACTTGGCAATAAAGCATTAATAGTTTTGGCAGGAAAATAAAATCCATAAAAGAAGTCTGAAATTGTAAGGGAAGATACACTAATGCTGATTCAATTTGCCAGATACAAATTTCTTCATTTTTTCATCAAAAGGGATGCCAACTGAAGCAGACATCATGAACATCCTCATTCTATTACAGATATTTAGTGCAGTTTAACTTCAGTTATTAATAGCAAAAATCTATCAACTGAGAGTGCCTTGTAAAGGCTTAGGGAACCAAAACAAAAGTCGTGCCTTTGATACAGTATTGCTCTGACAAGTGCACCAACACAAGGTTAGCAGGAGCTTTACTGCACTGCAGCGTTCACCTTTCTACTGAATAATCTTTGTGCAAGGTTAGAAGCTCTGTGGTTTCTGATATGTGTGAGACTCCAAAGTGTAAATAGTGCTGATTTTTTTGGAGATGAGTTAGACAGTCTTGACCTAAGTAAAAAATATAGGACACACAAAGGTGTGACTCTTGCAATTTATACAGATACTGTCCTTGTGAATAAAATCCCCATGATCTCTGTGGAAATTCTCTACTTTCTTCCTGACGATGAGAAATAATCTTGTTCTGTCAAAATACCTGAACATATTATTCACAGTGGAGATAGGATATGAATTCATGATTACATGAATCAACACTTAAAATAAATACTTCATTAGTATCTGGCACTTGCAAATATTAAAAAATCCTCCAAAACACCTAATTCCAAATCATCTGAATGGAAATGAAAAACTAGGGGTCTTTTAGTGAGGTCCTCTTACCCCCTACTTCTCCACATTAAAAACTGGAACCCTGTTATGTTACATTTTATAACAATTCAGTATCTGCTGTGGCCTGCTAGAAAATGTAGGGGTTTTTTTTGTTGGTTTTTTTTTTTCTTTTCCTTAGAAGCTAAAGCTATTTACGAAGTCATTTTTGTCTTTTACTACAATTAAAGATTTTAAGTGTAATTTCTTGTCTGCATCAAAAATACTTGGGATTTTTCCTCCCAATCCTGCTGGAAACAAACTATGAGGATTATAAGAGTTAAAGAACACAGACAAACACAAAAAAAAACCCAGAAAAAATAGTAATACATATGAACATCAAAGTCTTTGTTGACTCAGGCTGCAAAGAATTCTTGAAATAAAATCAGCTTTTACTGTTTTAAGAATCCAATGCACCTAAACAATTATACTATCTTAGTCCTTTCAGTGGCTGAGAGGAGCAAATTATAATTTTGGTGATGTAAGTGAGGAATTGATTCATAATCATCAACAAAGTATTTTCATTAAGGGTGCTCTGTGGTAGGGATTATGCATTTCTGCATAAAACACGAGCAGGTGGTTTAACTTCTACATAGAAGCCACTTGTCATTTACCTTTGCTCTCAGCATTTTTTTATTCAGCATTACTTTTATCTTACAACTTTAGGAACATTCCAGATAAATGCTCATGGAACCATGAGGAAACATAGTAATAGAGATGTTTTATCACTCAAAACTTTAGGTGTTAATCTCCTAACTTTTTTTTTTTAGAGGGAACCCATACACTTTGTTCCTCTCAGCCTCCAACTGTCAGAGCAACTATGAGATTCAAGGCTTTTCCATACTAAAGCATGCCTTAAAGCAGCTTGATGGCTTGATGTAGAACCTGGCAAAATAAAAAAAAAGTTGAGTCCTAAAAATGCAGGGAGGTTGGTATGAATCTGTCTGCTGTTGACAGATCAGGCTTAGGTGGCTGACTTTTGAAACGGATTTGTTTTGCTTATCTCATCACACCTATTTCTACTTTTCAGGTTATTTTCCTAGTAGATTACATTTCTGAGATGTTCTGTTGTTTCAAAAACATGGAAAATAAAATCTATGCTCTATATTTCATATAATTTATTGTTGTTTTTTACTATCTTGTGATTCAAAGAACTTTCATCTTTATGAAAAAGAGCTATCTACTTCTATTTCATTATATTTTATTGTCTGGTTCATTTTTTGGTTTGCCTAGGTATTTGGCTGAATGTTATCTAGTGGTGTTGGCTACTTTGTGGAATCTAAAAAGCCGAAAATCACGTTTTGAAATTTGACTTATACAAAGCAATTGAAGAAATACAAATAAACACAAATAAGTATCCCAAGCCTAGGGAATACTAGAAAGTTTTCATATTTTGTATTTGATGTAAGTGCATTGTGTAAGCCTCTTGTACATAATTTAAATAGATAGTTTTAGACACGGTGATTTCCTTTGCTGAACTAGTGAGCTTCCACAATCTGTAAGGATTCAATATGTATGGAAAACAGAAATATATAATTTTAAATGCTGAGAGAAAATACATTATTGAGGGCATATAAAGAAATAGAAATTAACTTACTCCAGGGATAAATAAGAAACAACTAGGTCTTTGTTTCTAGATATTGGAGAAAGCTTTTCACAATGCTTTTAGGAGACTTCATTACCTTGGACTGAAAATACTTTAAAAGAAAGTAGGTGGTTCGACATAGAGTAACAAACAGCCAGTTTGATTTAAAAAAACAATCCAGAACAATTATTTAATTTCCCTCAATAAGAGGTGCAGAAAAATATTTTCTTCTATTGTGTTTTCCCCTTTGCATTTTCGACATAATGGCATTTAAAGCCTCATTATGTTTTTAAAGTGAAAAATGTTGTCTTAAGATGTATGAGCATGACAGAATGACTCTGTATGATTTTTCTTTGAAGTTCTAAAAAAAATTATTCACATCCCATTGTGTGACAATTTCTTATTAAGAAGATGTTGATGGAGTGGAAGCTCAATGATTTTCTCTGTGAGTGACAAGGGTTTCCTTTGAGTTAAAAAGATTGTGAAAGCACACTGTAATGTTTATATTGATCTAGACACTATCTATAGCTGTCTTTATTACATTTTCTTATTTTGACATAATTTATTCATGACTAAATTACTCGGTGGAGTTTCAGGAAGATGAAAAAGAGATTTTCTCGTTATTGTAAATCCCCTACAAAAGCTGACCCAAAACCATATTTTAATTGTTAAAAGCTTTACTAGTGTAAGAGGAAACTCAGAGAGGTAAAAAAAGCGATTATGACAAATATAGTTCACAGAAGACCTGCCTTAGCATAATACACAGTGTTTACTTAGGAACACATTATCAAATTGCATGTTGTTCAAGTGAAGTCTTATCACCACTAAATTATTCATATTTTAGTTTAAAAAGTAAATAAATGTTAAGTGACTCATACTTTTTTCTTTCTTCTGAAAAGACAAATAACTCTAGCTATCAAAAGCTCTGTATCATTTATGAACTAGATTTCAGTCTGATTTGTTTTAAATCAGGTGTCCTAAATATATTTTATACACAACCCAGAGACTCATGAAGGATCAGTTATTGATTGTTACATTGGAAAAATGCAGTTTTAAATAATAATTAAAAAAAGGTCATTTGGGACAAAACTCTTCTCATTCACCTTTGTGGTAACTCTCTTGAAGACAATATAAAGCTGTAGGTCCTGGAGATGTCATGCATCATGATAGGTAGACATTGATACTCACACTTGACACTATGTTTGGCTATTCATGAACAAATATCAAACTTGCTTTTCTGCAAAACCATCCATGAGTCCAGTGTGTTAAGGTGTTCTATTGGAACAGCCTTTCCATGAGGTTCTGGCACTTGCCAGGCTCCGTGTGTTTGATCTCCATCAGACTCTTTGCTCTGCCGTGTCAGGTGCGCCGGGGGCTGAAGTGGTCTCAGGAGCAGATCTGCTCACGCACATTGTCTCAGTGCTTTTCACTTCATCAGAGCTATGATGATGCTTACTGCCTTATTTAACTGCTGTCTTACCTCAGAGGATAATCTGATTTAACAGTGATTTACATTGTCTCTGCAGGAGTGCAAATGATTACTCAAGGTATGTCACAGAGGACTGAGTGTTACATTTTGAGAAAGCTACATGGACGAGATAGATGCTTCTGATACAAATTGTAGAATTTAATGTGTAATCAAATGTCTTTTCATGTACATGCTTTCTAATTAGGGTTCTTCTAGAGTCAGTCCTTTATAGGCAACTTTTTTCACAGTTATACATAATAAAAATCTGCAACAAACAGGAAAAAACAGTCATAGTGCAGTATCTTTTCCAAAAGGTATACTTTTTCCCTCATTACTTGATTTGTATTAATTGAAACTAATTCCTGGGTTGTCAAAGATACAAGGTGAAAATTTCTCTGGGGAAATTTACACTATAGCTTAACACTCTGTTGTTTTAGAGATAATTTTTGCTTTTTTTCTGCAATTCCTCTTTGCTTTGGTTGACTGTGAAATTTTCCTTACTCCTATGAAATGGGAGTATGGAAACATAACAGAATATGCAATATTCTGTTAAATGGGAGACCTTTTTTCCAAGTTGAAAATTTTTAATTCAGTGTTTATGCTCTTTACATTTAAAAACAATCTTATTTATACTTTGCCACAAAAGAAATTAATGGATATCACCATTTCACCACTTATGTCACTCTGATCAGGCGCATTCCCTCTGGTGTTAACATGATTAAGTAATAAAGGAGTCTAACAAGAATGTACCCATTAACCAGAAGACTCCTTCTAAAGTCCAAAACAAAAAACAGAAGTCAAATTAGGTAATCAGCAAAGTTTCTTGTCTTGGACTTTGCACTACTGCCTGTACCCTAACAATTTTTCAAAAAGGTTTGCGTTTAAAATTCTAGTAAACCTTCCAAGCTTGGTGTCAGTACTTCGTTTGTGGGTTTATTTTGCTTTGGACAGCTGTGGAATGAGTTTTGTCCAGTGGTTTAGATCAAAACTTATTAAGTTTTGAAAAAGAGGACATTGTAAAAGGAAAACAAATACAACAAAAGCAAGGAAAAGGAAACCTAACCAATCCCTCTACATTACAAAGTTGACCTTGCATTAGTTTCGCTCTGGCAAAGAAGAGATACTATTTTGCTAGAAGTTGTTTACCTCTGATTAGCCTGGGTAGGAGCTATCTCACCCAAATTTGTTGTCTAAGAATTGTCAAGTTATAAACTGGACATTTAGCTCCTCCTGTGGTGAATGGAAAGACAATAACACCAAGCAATTAATACATTTCAGAAAGACGTGCCTGAGAGCAGTGGGGATTGTCTGGAAGAAGTCTTTGGACTGGATAAAAAGGGAGCCTGTATGAGTATTATACATAGATGACTAATTTTAGATGGGGAAGGCTGAAGTGCTCCGTTGGCAATTAGCCTTAATACATCCCTTGCTGCATATACAGTTTTTCATGCTTAAGGTATTTATCAAGTGCTCTGTATTAGAAGTCAGCATCATTTCCCAATCCAGTTACAGGAGTAATTCACAAAAATATTTAGAATACCTAGAGGAGGAGCCTTGTTGTATTTTTAATTTCTGTCTTAAAGTATCTGTAGGAAGTTCACCACCTTAGCTCACGTTCAGCAATTTTAAAAGAAATTTTGTTTTCTCCTCTTTTCCTTATCAGTATGTTTGGGGTGTTATTTTTTGGGTTTTCTTGGGGTTTTTTTTTTTGGTTTTTTTTTTTTTTTTTTTTTTTTTTTTTTTTTTTTTTTTTTTTTTTTTTTTTTTNTACCTAGTGCTCTTAGAAATCGTATTCTTAGATTGGGAATGTCTGTTTTCTGATTGGTTTGGTCACAAAAGTATTCAGATTTTCCATGTCAGTTTTCCATTTTGTGAAGTGTAAACAATGCCTTCAAGAGCCTTTGCCACACAGAACTTTGAATACTGCCATGATAAAAAATATTTACCACTGTAAAAATATTAATATTTTTGGTAAGGAAAACTTGAAAAAAATCACCAGTTTGAAGGTGAAGGAAATTTTAGAACACAAACTCCATAGGTGATATGGTGTTACATACTGTTTGTTAATTAAGAGCAAAACAAGGTTGAGTTGCATTTTGTTTGTAGTATTGAGTGTTACAATTGGTAGAAAGGAACAGCTTTTGGGTACAGAGGTCTCTTCTTGATCCTATTATGTACCAGTGCAACTATTTTTGAAAACAATTGACTCAAAGTACAATACTTAAAACCTTCTGGAATTACTTTTGTGTTAATTATCTGTGTTCATACAGCTTTAGGTGCATTTTAATGCTAAATGTAAACAAATTTTACAGAATAGGTTCATTCTGCAAATTTGAAACTTAGAACACAATGAAAGGCATTGCCAAGGGGCTGAGTCATGCCTTCTTTTAGAAGATCAGCCATAGTGTCATATGACTGATACACCTACCTTTGACTTCGGTGCTGTGGTGGGATTGCCTTGCCTAGGGAACAAATTCCCCCCAGCCACTCAGTCACTATTTCTTCTGTGGGAGTGGGTGAGAAAATCAAGAGAATGCTGGTAGGCCGAAATAAAGACAGGGAGGTTTCTTACTGGTTACTGTTGCAAATTAAAGTATATTCAAGTAGTAAGGAACAAAACCAAGTATTAAAACAACACTTTTCTTCCTCTTTACCCTATCTCCAACTTCACTCTTGGGTCCTGTACCTTCCTTACCACCACTCCACAAGCAGCACAGGAGAATGGGGTATTGGGGGCTGTGGTCAGTCCCTAATAGCTCCTCTCTGCCACTCCTTCCTCTTCACAGTTCTCCTCTCTTCCAGTAAGGGTCTTTCTCATGGGCTGCAGTTCCTTTAGGATAAACCTGCAGCTTTGTAGTCATTTTTGCTGGCTGCAGGGCAATGTCTATTCTATTGCCTGGACCATCTCCCCCTGCTTCCTTCTTTTTTCACCTTTGTATTCATGCAATTTTCAAACTCTTTCCCCCTCTCACTACTCTGTTGTCCAGTATTTTGCTGTTTCATGAACATGCTTCCCCCAGGCACCACCAGCTTGGCTCAGCTGCGTCCTGTGGTGGTTCCATTTGGAGGCAGCTGGAACTGGATTTTTCTGAAATGAGATAGCTCCCTGCTACCAAAACCTTGCCATTTAGACCCAACTGTCCATAGAAAAACATAATGCCATGCATAACTAGCCTAATTATTGAGAAAATTCTGACTGAATATTTCCATGAAATCTCCTTGGAGTAGCAAATGGACTCTTCCTGGCATGAAAAAAGATTTGAAGATGAGGTTGAAATAGACAGTGTGTTTCCCAGAGCATTTGGAGTATGAATTGAGAATGCAGTTCTGTTGAATTCTCAGGCTAGCAAATTACTGGTTAATCAAAGATGTAAATTTAGGAGTGAGAAGAAGGCAGGTTTTGCAGTCATATGTAGGGCTTTTTTCTGGTTTAGATAGTTATCTCTGTGTATGCAAAGAATGAAAGTCTCTGATCCCTTTAAGTAATTTTTCAGTCCATTGCTGGAAAAAATGTTGAAGTAATTGCCGTTTCAGTAATAGTCAATGAGTATTTGTGATTGCAATTCCTGCGATGACTACATAAAACCATATATTAACCAATATACAGAACAATATCCATATTTGCCTGATCTTATTTTACAGCAATCATAGAAACCTGCCTTCTCTTTAAAGTCTCTGTAAAGTCTCTGCCACACAGAATATATCCATCCATGCCCAACCCCTCCCCTACACCCCCTCAAAAAAAGCATTAAAAAAAAACCCAGTAGTACTATGACAATATAAAAAAAGGATAATGGCAAAACTTCCATTCATTAACCTGACTGGGCTTTGACAATTGCAGTCCTCTTAGCTATTATCTTTTACAGAAAGAAATTTTCAAATTGAATATTTCATAACATTGTGTTACTCTATTGCATTGCACTATTTTCCCTTTTTTTCATACTTCATGAAAAAGTGTAAAAAGTCCTTTATAAAAAGGATTGTTTATGAATCTAATAGTGAAAGAAGAAGTCAATATCTGTTATTTGTTTCAAAGACAAAAGAAAATACATGTCCTCGTCCTTGGCTGTGCCTCTGAAAGGAAGGCTATCCTGATCATGTATATTTAAAGCGTGTAACTTGTACACAGTTGACATTTGTAAGGATATGTCTTGAAAGCACTCACCTTTTCCAAACTGACTCAGTCAAGATTATAATGAAAGTGATAACATGATTAGATCTGGTATCAACAGTGATATCATCTTGGAAATGCTTTAATTGTTGATGGTATAGGAAACCTTTGTTCGAATCTTTAAGTATCTCCACATTGCCAGACTATGTAATTTAAGGCAATGACCAAACATAGTCCTTGTAAAGTATAAATTGTATTTGAATGCAGACTGTTCTCCAAGCTTCGTGGGCTACTTTTTTTAATTCATCCTTTGTGCAAGTTATTTCAGATGGACAACCAGATGAATTGAAAAAACAATAGAGTGAGACATGGAAAACAATCAAGGTATTTTCCCTTTCCTAGCTAACCTTTCTAAAATCATGCTTGATCTTCAGAAACAAAATGAAAAGTGTTCTCTTCCATTAATACTTAGAAAATATTTCCCTTGATGTACAAGAAGTAACAATAGATTTTAAATAACTGTGCATAGAAGAATTCTCTGTGGGAAACTTTCATTTCTTCTTGAAAGTAGCTAATATATTATCTCCTGAATAAGTGTTATGGCTAAGTAAGCAATCTATACACATGCACAGTGTTTCAAGAAGGTGTGAGTTAGTCCACTTGCAAAACAGAAATAGGACACTTGGGGCCCAAATTCATGTCACTTAATATGAGGCACTTAACTGAGACAGGTGAAACACAAGTGCAGATGTGCCAAGTTCTAGAGGAGTCTAATAGAAATCTGAATTGACTCACTGAGATCCTTACTTGTCATTGCTGACTTTTCAGGAACACTGGGCATTTTTAAAGGCTCTGCTTAGATGCTTTTTATTCCAGTGTCTTTTGGATTTTGCTAACAGTGACAGGAAGAGGATGAACAAAGATTTTTCTTTCCCCCCCTAATCATGTGAAATTGTCAATGTAAAAACAAAGCTAACAATAACTGTGTTTGAGTTATCTCAAGGAAGCAAGCCTGAGAGCTGTGTCTCTAAAACCACTTTAGTGAAAGGTTAATGCTCGTTAGTGTGGAGTCAACAGCGCTCTGATAAACCTCATAGTTTAAACTAAATGACAGAAAAAGAGCTAGTAGTACACAAGTGAGCATTACAATAAAATGTGATACATTGCATTTATAAAAATAAAAGCAACAGGCTTTAGAAAACTGGATAATGCTTGCATTTGATATATTACAAGCAGAGTTTTATCTCCATTTCTTCTTGCAGTCTCATATGTAACATTTCTGTTGCTAAAATGATAGAATAAGGAAGGCATTATTGCTTGAGATCAATATGGGACCTGGGTGGATGAAGATCAGAAAATGCATATGTTGGCTCACAGCAGCCTGCCAAAGGGTGGTGGGTTTGGAGAAGGGAAAGAAGAGACCGCCTGTGGTACACTTTCTCCTTTCTGTAGGAATGCATGACTGATTTGGCAAATGCAGGTTATTTGGCAGATCTGCTCCACCAGTGATTTAACGAAAGACAGGAGCTAACCTCAGGAAGAATGAAGCAAATGTTTCCTACATGGAAAAAGGTACTAATTTAAACTAAGGATGAGCAGACACCTCCTTTTTTCTAATCTGCATGCCAGCTTTTTTCCAGGCAGTTATTGGGATCTGAACCCCAGATCGAAACAAGCTTTTAGAGTGAAGCAAGCCAGCATTAATCTAGCTAATCAGTATGATAACATTTTCTTTAATACTTCACTAACAGCCTAAAAGCACAGTAATTGCTTTTGGAGGATAAACATAGAATAGGGAATGAAAATAAGTAAGACTCTGATAAATAAGAAGGATCAGAGCAGTCTGAAGTTAAAATTAGTTCTGGATTTCCACTTAGGACAGCTCAAGTTTCATTCCTCTTTTAATATTTCAGAACTATAATTGCTTAAATGATAAAATTCCAATTCATGAATATGAGGGTTTTTTTTTTTTTTCATGGCTTCTTTTCTGTAACCAAAGAAAGAGATTCTAATAATAATAATAAAAAAAAAAAGTTTAATGAGCTGGAAAGGGATCATGAAAAGTGGATGCTAAGAAACAGATATAGAGATATAACAAAGCTGTTGCTTTGGTAGTTTGGCTCAAATCTCACTCATATCTAGCTGTTCATGAACAGAAGTTAAGTGCCTATTCCAACTCCTGAAATAATCAATAATAACAAATATTGCAGTCAACTTTCTGTAATAACTTTAGGCATTTCAGACCAGGAGGACACATAAGAGAATTCTAAAGGTTTTTAAACACATTGAAAGTAAAATAGAAAAATTGATTATGGTTTTCATTATTTTTGTGTCCAGGTTACTATAACTGCAGACAGTAGAAGGGACTTGCATGCTTCATTTGAACAGTACATTTACTTGAAATTAAATTTTGAATATGACAGGTATTAATTTGGATTAATACTTGAGGTCTCTGGATAACTTTTCTCTTAAAAATTCCAAGAATTTGAAATTTTTTCATGGAATCCTATTTAGCTTTTAGGGAACTCTCACAAACTATTATTGTATTTTTATGGTTCAGCTCATTTGAGTTCTTTCAGGAGGAATGCTGTGTCCAGGACTACAAATTCTTACTTTAGGTACTTCATCTCACATTTTTACTCCTTATTTGAATTAATTTTTTAGACCTGAAAGCATATGAAGACCTACTTTCTCTAAAGAAGGTAACAGCATGCCCAATATTTTCTGACTTTCCTATTTTAATGTATGATAACCCAAAGTGGTACACAACAGAACTCTAATCCAAGCCTTAGTGTGATATTTAATTATTTTTTTCTCCCATAAGACGTGTGTAGAACAGTGTAAGAGTTAAGGACAGAGGAGGGCTGGTGGGACAGTTTGAGGAGTGAGAAGCATTAAAATGTCAGTGTATGACAAGTATTTTTGTGCTGCATTCCTTCAAAGATGAGGATTAGCTGTGCTTTCAATTGGTTTTCATTTCCTTGTTGTTGTAGTGGAACTGTAATTGGTTTCTGTGGGCCATCCTTTCTTTTGCAGCAACGCTGCCTTGCTCATGTAAAGGTGATGTACCTATTAATATAAAAGGAAATGTAAACACACTCCAAAAGCCTTTTTAATAAGTACTTCAATAACAAAAGACAAATGCTATATCTCACTAATTCTTTCTTTGTATGTATTTATATGTTTTATATATACATCATAAGTATTTCTTCCTATACCTCTGCATATCTCACAGTAACAGCAATTGGCAACCAGCCATTGTTTTTGTACAGTAAAACTGTCCATAAGCTTAAGTGTTTCTGGATGGTGTAAGTGACCACTCCTGTGATTAAAATTAGTTACTTTTAATTGGATCACCTCAAATCACTGACTCACTGTAGCACTTTGTGGATTTAGAGATACTTTTTTAAAAAATAAGTATTGTTATGATGTTCTATCATCTGGAAATGACATCTAAAACACATTGATGATATCAAGACATTCCATTTTCATGAGTACACAAGAGTATAGGTACATGCATGTGAACATTTATATTTTTAGATGTTTGTATTTATAATTTTAAATATGAATTGATTTTTAATTTAGTCAGTGAAAAAAAGTAGAGAATAAATAATCATTTGTAGGATACTCAAACCCTAAAATGGTATGCTTTCCTTCAAAACAAAACTCATTTGGTTGACTTTAATTTATTTATTTAATTTAATTACTTTAATTTAAGCACTCTATGAGTGACCCTATTTAATCAGTATGGGTTTTTCTGAAAAAAAAAAACAAAAAACCAAAAAACAAACAACAACAACAACAAACCAAACAAAAACCAAAAACAAAACCACAAAAACCAACCAACCAAACAAAGACCCCAAAACCAACCAACCAACCAACCAAACCACAAAAAAAACCTCACTAAAATTTGATGTGTGTTTAATACAGGATAATGTATGGTAAATCAGACAGGTAATCAGGCAGTTGCAAAATCTAAGTGTATCACTCACACCCCCTCCTGCTGCGACTTATTGTGTGTGTTCAAATGCTTTTTAATTTCCTACCCTAATCTTGCAAGATTGTTCCAGAAACAAATTAACGTCAGCTATTCATTTCTTGGTGTTATTTTTCTTCAGTACTATTTACCTGTTACTTCTACTTACTAATCAAGTTGAATTTCCATAATAATTTCTCTACTCCTTTTGCTTTAGTGGTTTTAAATTCTACGTAGATTTTATGCACCTCTTCCACTGCCATGTCCATTCCTGTTCTCTGTAGTTCCTTTCAAGAAAAGGATGAGAATGCCACTGATCTCCAGTTCCAGTAAGCTAGAACAGAAAAGAGAACATGTCCTTTGTATTCTGTGGTGCTTTCCTTACTGGAGACTAAGCTTGCATTGGAAAACACATAGTCAATTTACCTCTGTTGGAAAGTGTTTTTCAACATCAGAATTAATAAAGTTTTCAGCTTCCACTAAATGTTAATGTTTAGAATTGTTTTACTCCAGATGTAGTTATCAAATGGAACTTGTTGTGGTCCATAATTTTAACTTTCCTTTTAACAATTTTCTTTTCTGTTGCAATAAAGTAATCTGTGATTTTTGCTACCTATTTACAAGGATAGTACAAAATGTTATTAATCCCTAGTCTGCTCCAAACAGGATATATTAAGCTATTAGTGCTTAGAAAGCAAATTTCCTTTTCTAGAACTATACCATTATTGTTGACTCAAATGACCAAAATATATTTATCTTCCAAATACAGTTGTTTTCATGTGTTTCCTCAAAGGACCTTTCCCTGTCCCACCTTCCGGTTTCTCCTCTCTGATTAAAATTTCCAGCAGCTCTCACATCCTAAGAGGTATTAATAAGGGCCACCTGCCACTGTGACTCATTTAAAATGTCTCTGCACAGTCTAAGACAAGAGATAATAAATATGTCCAGGCCATGGGGGACCAGAAGAGAGCCAGAGACAGTATTGGTCAGCATAATGGGCAGTGGTCTCAGCATGAAGGCAACCTCACCTTATGCTCCATTATTCCTCTGTGTAAATGCTGAGCAAATGTCACAATCCCACAAGCAGTTTGTGGCAGGTACCACATGCTGCTTTAGGTCTGCACATAACCACTGCAGAGTTAGTTTTTAACCAATAATGTTTGACCCCCATCCCAAACATTTCTGAACAGGTTTTCCTACCAAAAAAAATCGACATTTCTTTCAAAGAAAGTTAGACTTTTTTTATTCTTGGAGGAGCATGAATATGCTTCTCTTTCCTGTAGTTTTGAATTATTAATTAATTCAGTCATACTTCTAGCTCTGAGAAACTCTAGCTGAAATTGCTTACTGAAACTACTATTCCTTCTGTATTTTCTGCACTTTTTTAATGGAAAAGTGATATTTTACCATTTCCGTAGTAACATTTCTCTTTGATGATAGTAGGTTACCCTTTAAATATACAAATTTTATTTGTTTTAATCTAGCATGCAGTTGAAGACCATACAAAAAAGAAGTGGATACAGCTCTGTAAAACCTTTATGTACAGAAGGGTATGGCATAATTATCTTTACACATGGACAACACGTCTGAGACAGGAATTTTGTACATGGAAAAGAGTTTGTTCTTGTCATGTTGTCTCGTGTTTGGTCTTCTTTCTTTACAGTTTTGGGATTTTTTAAATTGAAAAAAGATCAGACATTTTTCAGAGAGTCAAGGTAATGCAGTGAATCTCATTTTGCTATATTCCCAAAAATAATAATAAAAAACCCAGAACTATTGTTTAACAACAGGGAATTAAAAAATCCAAAAACCCATCTCCTAACCAAAAACCCACAATAATTGGAAAACACTACTGAGAAAACTGAATACTGCTGTGCAAGAAGAAAAGTTTTCTTCTTTAAATAAAATACACTAAATAATATGTAATATTTTCTTAAGTATTAGATGTTACTTTCTAGCTGATTTGTTAGGAGCCTTTTACTTCTTGTAACATACTTCTTCTAAAGTATTGAAAATTTTCTTTCCCAATACTCTTGACATTAGAAACAAACTTAAAGAATAAAAATCTGAAATAGAGAAATGTGGAATCTTCAACCCGAATTTACAGAACGTAGACCACAGAGCAAAGTCACTGCCATTGAAAGGAGTAGTTCTTAAATTCAAAACATTTCCTATTTCTCCATATCAACCTTCAGAGAACAAGGATTATTCAAAAACCAGCATCAGATTAATCTCAGTTGCACTGCGGAATAACATGAACCATCATCATCTTTTTGTGCAATTTTTGTGAACATTTCACTCATATAGAAATTCTGCCAACTTTGCTTAGATTAAACACTGACTTGGCAATAGCTGCAAATTAAACAGTGTGGTACGACAGAGGGAATGACGACTTGTCTGGAAGGGCAAAAGATATATCCTAGTAAGCCTGCTCATATAGTAGATAAAACTCTCTTTCTCCCCAATTTGAGTGCTAGGAATGTTATTAGTCTTAGAAGCATTATCTGTCCTTTGTAAAGTCTGTCTGACTGTAAAGCAGATGCTGGTTTTATTCTGCTTTTCTCAAGCAATCATTTCCTACTTTCTCTTCTTCTTTAGGATGTCACTCATCATTTGGAAATGATCAGAAGCATTTCTTGCTGCCAACCCAACCCAGCAGAACACTTTTAGAACTTTTCTGTGTGTCTCTGGAGAGCTAGCAGATAATTTGGGTTTTTCAAGTATATTGATGCAAGGACTGAGTGCAGGTGTTCATTCATTTGGCCCATTTCCTTTCATACTGGTATCTGAAAAGGTAGTGTTTGCCCTTTGGGAAAATGTCTTTGCCAACTGGCCATGGAAGACATTTCAGGTTAAATGTTATTTTACCCCCTAGGTGTCTTTGTTTCCAGCCTGTGGTAAGAGGGGCATGCTATCAGAAAGATATTTTATGGTATTTTCCTACTTCATTAAATTTTCTTTAGGAAGATACTGTTTGTTTGCAGCTTCGGCTTGTCAGAGAAGTCCAGTGTAAATGGCATGTTAGAAGGGTCTCAAGAAGTAGAAAAAGGGGGACAGAAAAGATCCCAAAGCTATTTTATATGCTAAGTCAAATGCTTGTGACTGAGATGCAGTTAAAGAGCAATTGTATCATTTGCAACCAGAATTTCTTAGAAGGTTTTTGTAACCAATCCATGGCTTTAGAGTAAGCCTTCTTTTCCTGAAATGGTATATAAGTTGTCAAATGCTATAATCAACCAGCTCATCCAGGCTTATGGCAAAATTAAAAAGCCCTGGGGATTTTCTTATGGCTAAAATATTCTGTCTCACTTTTGATCACATCCCAGAATGTACTGTGACCTCTTAAGTTGTGACAAGACTGCTTCTACTTTGTCATTTTGTGGAATTATAATCGACTTCTCAACCCAACCACCATAAATTTAGTTGGGGGGCAAGTTTCAGTCTACAGGCTTAGTTTCACTGAAGCATATGGAGTCCTGCATGGTCTCACTAGAGTAGGCAGATGCCAGAGTTTTAGCTGTAAGGCAGAGTTTTCTGTATTCGGGAGATTGCATCCTTCCTACTTGAATGTGATGCCCAGAAAATAATTCCAGAATTAGTTTGTTTTCCCCAGGGTATTTGAAATTTTAACACACATATGTGTGTTTCATGCCATCCTTCTGTGTGCATGTATAGTTTTCAATAAATACATTAAATTCATATACATGTACCCAGTCACATAGAAATTGCCACATGGGAAGCACTGTTTACTCTTTTCTTTCTTGTCTTCTCATTACTAATATATGTAACTTTAAAATATCGTTCATAAAAATGATCAAATAAAGTCAAAACCAGTTTAAATATTTGTCCATTAAAAAAAATACTTACACTGTATTTACTTTCTATGAACATTAATCCCTTTGATTTCCTGTACTTACACTGACTCTCTTGCTATGCCAAATAAACACTTCTCAAAGAAGACAAGGCGAACACAGTTTGAAAAGGGCAAGGCACACAGGCTGAGCAAAGATGGTGTCAAAATTCTAACTGCCTGCTCTTGTGACACATCCAGTATGATGAGACTACATTTACTTTTGGGCTTAACATTAGCGTGATCCTCAGGGATGTCTTTACAGAAATCTGCCTCTGACTTGTCCTGGTTGGGTATTTGTACTTGAGTGAAGAATAATTCCTCCCCACAGATGAGTACAGAGAGTAACTGAGACAACTGCTTAGAGATAGCAACTTTGTTCCTCTGCCAGCTCTTGATGGTTACTCATCCCTGTGTAATTGTTCCTAGTGTTTCATGAAGAGCCTGTTAATCCCTATAGGTTGTGTAAAGTGATTCCCTGTGGATGATCTAATTGAAGCAATTAAGGTGGGTTTATTATCCCTGTTTAGTAACTGGACCCATATTCTCCAGTTGTACTCTGAGATGGAAACAAATGCTGGCTAGGAAGAGTGATGGCTATTTCCTCTTTACAAGTGTGCAGAGAATTAAGTGGTATGAAAGCTAAGCTGATAATCAGGCGGGTGAGTCAGGGGTTAATTTGCAATTAGAAAGTTTTCCAATTTATTAACTGCTTCTCTTTTAATTTAATTCCTTTTGAAGGTCAGTTTTTGCCTTGATTATCTCTTTATTTTATCTGTTAAAAACAATGGCTCTGATAAAAGGTTTTCCTGAAACCCAAACAGAGCACAGGGAACACCTAAGGGAGCACATTAGCATGTAAAAGTGAGAGATTCATCTCCAAGGTGACTAATTTCATGAAGTCCTGTAGCTTCAACAAAAGGCAGTGATAACTGGGCCTATGCTGGTTACTGCACACTGCCCCATGGCCTGCTGCCTTGGAGAGGCTGCTGCCATAAAGCTCTGCACATCTTGGTGCCACTTGCTACTTTAAAATCTGTCATTACTGTTTTGTGATGTTAACTACCAAGTATATTGAGTGGATTTCTGAAGGTCTGCTTTTTATCCAGTAAATATATATCTGTGATAGTACACAGTTCTTGTCTTACTCTTTTGCCTTTCCCTCTCATTTTTTTGAGGTGAACTCTGAGCTACAAAATGCAAACGCAGGTACCAGACCCTTTTCTGCTGGCTTCTTGAAGCTTACTGGCCTTTAGCTAACACAATTTTAGAAGATAATATTATTTTTCAGATTGCCACACCTTTCAAACCAGGTTGTCTCTAGAAAATTTACAAATGAGACATTAATAATATGTCAGTGAGAGTCAGTAGGAACAGGAGTTTCCAACATAACTCTTTCTATTCCTTTTGTCAAAATCAGCAGTTTAGACTGTCACACAAAACTTTTGGGAGGATTATATCTAATACCTGCACAAAATTCTTAAATGTAGTCTTTAGCCTAATGTATCCAAAATGTTTTAGGTCTTTAAACTATTATGAAGGCCTTGCAATTTTTGGCAGGCTCTGATGCACTTCTGACACCCTTTTTAATCTCAAAATGCTATTGAAAACAATCTCATTATAGCTCGTTCAACTAACTGCAGAGTCACTTGGCTTCTGAGAAACCAGAAACTACTATTCAAAGCATGACCTCAAAATAAGACACATCTGCATGAAGGGTCATGTTTTCCAGGGTCCTTATTTCTTCAGGGATTGTTTTCATTTGAAAAACTAAAAAAAAAAAAAAAAAAAAAAAAAAAANTAACAAAAAACTCCCAAAAACCCTAAATACAGGAACAACAAAAAAAATTAAAATTTGAATTGACTTAGCCTTGTACTGTATTGGGTAGGGTTTTTTTTGGTTTTTGTTTTTTGTTTTGTTTTTTTTTTGTTTGTTTGTTTGTTTTTTTTTCTTCAGCTTAATGGAAAGAATTTGTCAGCATCCTTCTCTACACCTACATAAATGTAAATCATGAATAGCTGGGCTACTGTCAGAGATGCTATTCTATACTAACCCTCTGAAGTCAAGGGGCAGAACTTGGCCTCTAACTGGATTTTTTTGCATTCTCAAAGACCTTCAGACTACAGGGGAAATTGCTCATCTGAAACAATTAAAATGGACACAGCTCATTAATGTTTTTAGTCAACTGCTAAAGCAACAGTTCACTCAATTTATCTGGGAGAAAACCCAGATATTGAATCAGGATTGTCAAAAACATGTGAAATTTTCTCTTTTAAGCTGTTAGAATGCACACAGTTGGGTTCTTTTCTTAAATCTCTGTCTGAACCCCCCTCTGAATTGCAGCTAGGGACAAAGAAACAAAAAAAAATTAAAAATACTGTAAACAACTCCTGGTCCTTTTGCTCTCTGAAACTGTAGGTGTGAAAGGAGGGGAACAGCAAAATATCTGTAGCTGTACTATTTTTGAAACTGTGGGACCTTGAAAAGCAGCCTGTCTGTACCTCTCAAAAGACTTGTGTGCACACCAGAGGAGGGGTGTTTGTGCTGGATATCAGGCTTCACCTACCAGTAGTTTTCGCTTCCCTCACTCTTAATGGTGGCAGCAAACCAGAGCTGATTTTCTTTTCTCTTTCTTACAGATTTGACCCTGCACCTGTTGCAGGTTGAGCAAAACATTTGTGATACTTAGGCAATAAAAATTAAATTTCATCTGATATACTGAGAATTGTTGAGGTTGCTCTGGTTAGATGCCAGTGTTCAGCCAGTGTGCTGCTGGTCAATGTTAAGTCATGGAAATAGTTGGAACATCTTTTGTGTTTTGCATTCATGACATAAGCTACTTTCATACAGTATACAAAGGAGCACAAAAAGTGCAGTAAAGATCAGCTCTGCAGATAAGAGTTTTTCAGTGGTATTGAGAAAGAAAATTTTACCTTAATTATGAGGTTTTTAAATTCTAAAGGGATTTTGACTGCTCTTGACACACCTAGCTTCTTATGTGCCAACCATCCAGACAGGAGAGAGATGCACTGTGTGAGGATGCAAGTCATGGTTGCCATTTTCTTTGTAGACTTTTTATGTTCATGGGTTTTCATTAAAGTGGTTTTCATTTTCTTTCTTATAAAATAAACATGAATTATTTTTTTCCCTGATTATTCAGTTAAGGGTTCTTATAAATGTCAAAATCTTGTTCATACTGATGACTTTGGCCTTATTTTCTGCATATTATTATATGAAAACAAGATCAGCATAACTTGCAACCTTGCATTCATTTGAAGTATTCAATAAAACATGCATGTTGTGCAAACTGCAAGTTTTAAAATGTAATTTAAGTGCTGTGTAACATTATATGATACAGATATTGCCTCCTAAAAATTTTGAATATCCATTACAAAACTTTACTTCTTAGGAAAAAAACCCTTAGTGTTTCATGGAAAAACCCCTACACGATTTTCATTTTGACCAATTAAAAAAAAAACAAACCCAAAACCAAAAAAGTAACAAACAAACAAAGCAACAACAACAAAAAAACCCAAACAAACAAAAAAAACCAAAACAAAACAACAACAAAAAAAAAAAACAGAAAAACAACAACAACAAAAAAACCTACATCAACAACAAAAAAACCTATGAAACACAAAACCAAACAGACTTTCAAATCTGCTGTTACTTAATATAACTTAAACAGTGTGTTCCATTAAATCTTATAAATAGTATAAAAAAAACTGTATGTGTTACTTTTCTGGTTGAAGCAATAATGAGCATTTGTAATGGTGTTGTAATAGAGAAACTTTGTCTTTTCCGCAACATATAGTTCTAAAAACTTAATCTAACATAGTCAAATCAGTTGTTTTACTGCACTGAATCTGCCTAGCCAAACAGTGCTTATCCAGGGTTCAGACTGAAGTCAGTTTTCAATTCAATTTTCCCTGTCATATTGAATAACTCCATACAGCTTCTGTGTGCTGTTAATAGCTTTCATGTACTGGGCAGCCATTTCAGGAATAAATTCTTTCCTCTTTTGCAAGGCAGAATTTCTGTACTAAAAGTCGCCAACATAACAAAACAAAATAAATGAAGACAAAACAGTTTAGAATGGGAAAGTATAATACTGTAAAAGAAGTGGAAGCAGAGTAAGAAATTGTTTTGAAAACCTTCTTTAAACAATGGATTCAGACATAGCAGAGAATTGGTGTGAAATTTTGATTGCAAAGTTTAGGTTTTATGCATCCTGTATATAAATAAACTTTCCAAAAAGTTGTGACTATTAAAAGGTTGCAGTCTGTTATCCTTACACTGCTTCTTTATTACTTTCCTTTTAAGTTTCCTTACCTGAGTTTAGACATTCAGATGTGAGCCAAATTACCCAATCCATGTGAAGAAGTAGGTGCCTACCAACCACAATTCATCTCATTTTGAAGTCACTCAGGCAGATCACAGAAGTCATGTGCCTGACGTAACTGTAAAAGAAGACAGACTGGCTAGCTTGCCTTGAAATACAACTTCTTGACATTTAAAAAGTCTATCAGATGATTTTTTTTTTTAAATTGAGAATGTAGGTACTTATGAAATATGCATGAAATTTGTATTTCAAGAATTTAGTAACTACTGAGTGGTCTTTATTGGCCTTTGTTGGTTACATGGAGTATCCTGAATTTTGAGGGTATTTTAAAGTATCAACATGACGTACAGCTGAAAAAAAACCAAAAAAAACCCCAGAAATTACTAGAAAGCATGTTGTTTAATTGAATAGATTGTGTAAGTTAAGTTTACAACTCCTCAGTACCAGATACCTTGTCCACAATTCTCAAGGCTGCTGTTGCCATTCTAGGCCAATAATTCTCTACATCATCATGATGGTAGAGTCATAAATATCTCATTCCATGTAGAATACTTGCTTGTTACTGCTATCTATGCAAAAATATGGTTCTACCAGACAAAGACACACAAAAGTAACACAGGTTAGCCCTAGCCACCTGTCCAATTAGAGGAGTTGTTGTCACAGCTCAAACAAGTAAAACTGAGCCTCAGGTCCAGGAAAGCTCAAAAAAACCACACCTGACAAGCCTCAGTTGAGAGGCTTTGCAGATTTAGTGCAAAGCTTACACCTGTTTATCACAGACAATACTGTATTACCAGTCTACACAGTTAGAGTCTCTAAAAGGGAGTGATTAAATTAAATTATGGTATATGAATAAGAAATAATGACTAATATGTGTTTGACTATGAAAGAAGAGAGATTCATCCTGTTGATTTTATTGTTTTACACAAATATCTGCTTACTGTATTCTACACTTGCAACATAGTGGATTTTAATTTTTATATTATATATTTTATATTATTTTTTACATAAATATTTACAACAACCATAACAGGTTATGTGTAACAAAGGTTCCTAAGCTTTTGGTACTGCAAAACATCTACTATGATGTAACTTCTTACTTAGGAAAATGGAAATTTTATTTTTGTCTATTAAATAAGATTTCACTCTGAAATATGAGAGGCTGTACAGGAAAATTGTCTCTTTAAAAACTTTACCACTAATGTTTCTATTTTGTTACTGGTTTCCTTTTTTAAAAATCACAGTGATCGCACTGAATGTAATTCTTTCTTCATACAATTTTGATAATAGTATTGATTTCAGTAGAATTATTCTTCATTTGCCCGGTGTGAACAGAGAATCAGATTAATTTGCGAAAATTATTTTCTTGCAATATTACAGGAACTTATTACTTTTCCCTGTCAGACATAATCATGATAATTTTAGTAGGGAATAGGTTAAAATAATCTTCATCCAGTTGGGCAAATTGAGTCAGCCTGCTGCTGTGTTATATAGCCCGTCTGTTCTGCCAACTTATTTTTGATGAGCTTCTTAGAAATAGCTGCTTTTATGCCAGTGACTTAGGGTAGGTTTGTGTGTAATTATGCTCTTAGTAACATTGCAAGTATAAAGAAAGAAGGGAAAAAAAAAGACATAGGTCTTTTATGGGACCTCTTGTAGGCTTCTGTCTCATTATGTTAACAATCTGCCTAGAGAATGGTGTCAGATTTAGAGAGCAGACGAGATTGATTTACTTTTCAGGCCCTTCTACCCAGCCTAATTATTGCGTTACAAATGGCGATTCTTTCACCCCTCTGAAGGAGCACTTTGATTAGTGTCTGCAATGCAGGTGCCAGGGCTTAATACGGTAAGTGCATGTCAACTAGTTTCTTTCATCACATAGTCAAACTGTATAAAAAAAGCCATTGCACAGTAGGAGCTGATACATGGCTTTACCAGAGCTTATATGAGCTTAAAATTGATAGGGTTAGAACAGCTACGAAATTTACCATCTTGTTTTGTTTATTTTTTCTGTTGTTATTCTAATAAACAGGAGAAAAAAGGGTAGATGAAAATAGAAACAAAATTAGTGTGAATAGGTAGTTTGTCATTGTAGAATTTTATTTAAAATTCAGATCAGATTTCTCCCTTCTCCCTGCCCCCAAGACAAGATTGAATGGCTCTTCTCACAAATTAAGTTATAGTTTCAACATTATAGTTTCTCTTCACTGCTCATGTACTTGATGATTTGACTTATTGAAAGGGTTTTATTATTAAGCTGATGCTCTTTTTCATTGCTTAAAGATTAATTTATAAACAGCATACTTTTTGTCAGTAGAGAATGATTACGTAAATACAGGCTTGGATCAGTAAACAGGAACAGGATAATTAGCTCTAATTCCTTAAAAAATTTAGTAATCTTCACTCATGCCAAATTCAACAGGATTCACTTCAGACACACTAGATTTCTCATTGACTTCTTATTGCAAGTTTTTCATTCATTTTTTGTGTTCTCTCATTTGCTAGAAAAAGAGTTAAATTTCTTTTTTTCCACTTTATACACACTAGAGCAGAAAAATGTAGAAGATAGTGTGACATCCTTTTGTAAACAGTTTTGCTATCTATATGTACTATATGAACTATATGTACTATAGTACTATAAAAAAAAAAAAAAGGCAGTGGGGAGGGGGCAATGGGGAAATTGTAGGAATGCTGCTGTTCTGAGTGGCACATAAAGGTGAGGCCCTTGAGATCACTGAAGGGAGGGTGATGTTTCTCAAACACCTGTGTGTTTGAGCTCCTGGCTCAGAGAACACCTGCTTCTTACTCAGCTACCTCATTTCCCTTGGATCCTTATTATGAACTCTGTCAATCCTCATCCCACGTTTAACCAGCATTGCATGTTAATAGGTATCATTTACACCTCAAATGACTTTTCCGTGTTCAATTTGATACACGTTCCTTTGGAATTAAGTCTGAATATATTCTGAATTATGCAAAAATTGATGGGTCTTCTTCTTAGCTATTTGGTGTGCTATTATTTAGTGGTATTTAGTGTAGTTATCAGGCAATTGTATCAGTAATCATTGTAATATTCATTACTTATACAACAAATATATCCTATGCCTATTAATAATGTCTTATAATAATTTCTGGTTTATCTTAGATGGTTTGAATTTCAAAAGTTTTACTTTCTATTTATGGATCACCACAGAGAATGTAGCTGCCATAGCTAGTATTTGTATTATATTTTAAAACTTCAAGTAATTTTAATAAAATAAATGAAAATATGGAGACAAATGTCAAGTTCAACAGGGCTAAGATCTCACAAAATATACCTGCAAATTGTTGGCAGTCAAGTAATTTATTTTAATATACGCAGGTCAAAATTTTGCTTAATCAAACAAAAACAATACTATTATACTTTCATAGCTGAATTAATTGTAGCCATCTGTGTTATACACAATAGTCTTTGTGTAGACTTGTTGAGATCAGAAATCAGGGATGAGTAGGAATATAAGAATTTAGAAAGGAGAGCAGACATTCAACAGAAGAATGTTCACATTTTAGAATTAGGCTACCCTGGTCAAGTATTATTTGAATACAGTAATATTGACTCCAAAGTTTTTGCTCAACTTTTATGTGAAATCTATTGAAAGTATATTCACATTTTCTCCAGTATCTAGATCTTATCAAATTGCATTTTTAAAAATTTTAGAAAGTGATTATGGTCCAGAAGCTGAGTCAACACTTGGATTTTGTAAAAGTATTGTCCTTTCCACAGCAGATTTCTCTTGGAGAGCCACTGGCTTTAGATTTTTCAAAAATGAGACATTGAAGGGTGCCTGTTTTGAAGATTTCTTGTAAAATCCTTCAAGGCATGTGTAAGGTACATTGCAGATTTTTGGTTTTCTTTTTAAGCTATGTTATTTTATATTCCAGAACTTTTCATAACTTCCCTTTTTTTTATCCTGTATAGAAGTTCTGGAATGCAACATAGTATTAAAAAAATACCTCCTATAAGTTCCATGCCTCTCATCAAGATATTAGGAAGAAATTCTTTACTGTGAGGGTTGTGAGATATTGGAACAGGTTGCCCAGAGAAGCTGTGGATGCTGAAAATGTTCAAGACCAGGTTGGATGGAGCTCTGAGCAACTTGGTCTAGTGGAAGAGATCCCTGCCCATGGCAGGAGGGCTGGAACAAGAGGAGCTTTAGGGTCTCTTTTGACACAGTCCATTCTATAATTCTATGAATTCAAAACTTCTATATGCATGAAGGAATTAAATATCATGTAAAAATATTAGAGTCTTTTAATGTACTTTGGTAAACTGGAATCTTAATGAGATTACTGTGGTCTGAACAGCAAATAGTTAAAGGACTATTTAAATACTAATGCTATGCAAAGACCAACATTTTTCAATGACAAGCAAGAAAACAAGCATGTACAGTAATATAATTTAGGTGCTACAGAATAAATGCAAGAAAGACAGGAATAAATGATTACTATGTTTACTATTGGACATTACCTCTCCTATATTTTCTAGTAAAATAGTTTCTATAAATTCATCCTTTTTGTACATTTTTCTGTACTGACTCACTAAGTCACATGCAGTGTGTGATATAATTTTAGCTTTTGGGGATTGTGCTTATGCTCAGAGTGTTTGAAGAATGTGTATTATATATTTGAGTGTAATTTAAAAAACAATCATAAAGGGGCAGTGCCACTCTGACATATGCATCTTGCAGCAGAATGACTTTGAAATTTGGTTTCATAAGCTTTTAATGAAGTAGTAGACAGGAATTTTAATAGACCACACTTTCTCGCATATACTGAAAAACCTTACAGTAAATGGGAATATAATTTGACTGCATATTTTCAGCATTGTAGCTAACTAAATAAGAAAATCCAGCTTAATCTTCAGATTTGTGAATTTTAATTCAAACCTTTGATTCAGATTAGGCAATTACTTATTCTTTGCATTTATCTGCTCAAATTAAAGTATGAGGAGTTTCAAAGCTGCAGCGACACTTTATCATGCTTGCAACCCTAATTACAACATAGCTTTTTTCAATTGCATGAGAACACAAAGATCATCTGTGTCATCATTCCTGCTTGATGCATAATTATGACCCAGTACTTTAATTTGAATTGTCCAAAGGAAGGTTGAATTAACTTCCTTGCCAGTAAATATAACAGCTGGGATTCTGTTAGTTCCCTGCAGAGATCTCCAGGCAATATTTATCAGAAATATCAAGTGCAAAATAAACTGTTGTGCTATAGCAGTCAGTCTTCACAGGGCTATGTGTGCAGCTGTAATAAGTGGCAATATACAGTTAACCAGTGTGAATTTGATCTTGTTACACCTTTCCTATCAATACCACTCACACATTCCATGTTCTGATGCACAAACATTTACTTCCTAAACACAATTTTTATGGGAATGTGCAGCACATCCTTATGTAAAAAACAACTATGTTTGGGGCTTTTTGAAAACAAAAGTTCTTCTCCAAAAGAAGTTAGTGCTGATAACAGAAGTATGGATGCTTTGTTTATAGCCCTCTCTCTGCCTGTGTATATCACGTATTCCTGATTTGAGTTTTTAGCCCCTTACAAATAACCTCAGTCCAGAGTTGTTAATGCGCTTTCATGTTCACCGCTTAAGGACGTCTCGAAGGTTAGCTAGGGAGCCTGGCGCTGGCTTTCTGAGGTTAGGCCTTTCGGTACAGCACTCTTTCAGCTGTGCGGAGACACTTCGGAGCAACAGCAGCAAATGCCACGGCAATATTAATGACAGCAGCGCCAGTGCTGCTGGAGCGGGGCAGCTGCAGGAGCGCGCTGCGGCTCCGTGCGCCCCGCGCCAGCCCCGCTGCTCTCCGCCGCGCTGAACTGTTTTGTCAACAGCTCCATCTGCAGCCCGTGGGCAGCCGGGAGCCGCGCTGCCAGCGCAACACAGCTGTCTGCCAAAATTAGATTTGAAAGGCAACACCTTAAAACACCTTTTTGCGGTTGGAATTTTGGCACTGTCAGGTTTTATATGATTTCTGAGAGTATAGCCGTGGGCTCTGTCAACGGGAACTCACTGGGAAAGAAGCAGGGAGGGAGCAAAAGGAGAAACGAGGCGTCGGTGCCTCTGAGGGCCTGCAAGCAGGCATAGCCAACTCTCCAGTCAGCTCTTTAAATATGTACACAGCAAATTAAACTGAATGCATGATAATAATTTTTTCTCCCTATTTCTTTCTGCAAATATGCTTTTATTTGCAGAGGCCAGTCCTATGCTTTTGGTACTATGTCCCTTGTGTGATGTGACTGTGAGAATAGTGTAACTCACTCTGCCAGCTGTGTGATTTCAGTGGTGTAACAGCACTGCCCAGCAGAGGCAAAGTCTGAAGGGTTTCCTTCAGAGTGGGGGGCAAAAGTTAGCACTAATACCCAGGGTCTGTAGTCTGGCAACACTAGAGGGCTGTAGAAGTCTTTTCTAGTCACCTACAGGTGACAGGGGTTTTTGGTATGGGTTGGTTTGTTTTTTTTTTTCCTTCCTGGGGCTGAAAGTGGTACTGCTAATGGGGGTACTTGGGCAGGGCAGACGGTATGAATGAGCATGCTAAGCAGGTTTCAAACCATCATGGATTTTAAACGTCTTTAAATTATAAGAATGAAAGGAGTTAATCTATAAGTGAATATCTTTATATGTCCTGACTTTTAATAATGGAGTAATTGTCATCACTTTGTAGAATCTTTCAGAATAACATTTGTCTCTTCCTCACTTTATTTCATACTTTAATTAATAGCAAGTGAATGTAGGTTTGTGGTTTTCTTAAAATTTGTTTGATTGTTTGTTTTTTGGGGTTTGTTTGTGGGGTGGGGGTGGGTTGTTAGGCTCACTTTCATGGATAGAGCCATTTCTAATTCTTCCAGCTCTGTATATAGGGTGTTAAAAGGCTGCATGTTGTTTTTAGAACACCTTCAGATATCTTTTTTGACCTATTGGTGCTCTTGACAAATTAAAATGCCATTCACAATGGACAGGAACATTAGTCAGTAGGCAACAGTCATTCCCTGGCCACAGAACACAGTACACAGAAAGCCTTCCCTTCCCCTTCTCAGTCCTCAAGACAGCAATTGCTTCTACATGTCTGTATAGATGGGTGGGACTTTGGTATGGTGCAAAGATTAACAAATTTAGATCACTTCAGATAGGTGTGGAAGTGAATTCTACAGTGAAAGAGCACTCATATACCTTGTCATTATTTCCCTATCTTTCACTCAAAGGAGCTTCAGTGGTGTCTGTAATCTTAACTCATGGGGAGTGACTCAGTCTCTCAAAAAAGCAAGCTTCAAGTCATTTTGGGCTTTATAGGTCAAAAACAGCACTTCAAACTCCACTTGAAAAACAACAGGCAGCCAGAGCAGATTTGGAGAGCAGATGTCAAATGCTTATAAAGGGATACAAAGCATATCAAGCAGAATAGCACCTTCCTATAACAGAATGTTTCCAGGTTGATTTAGTGTGAGATCCAGTGTAGGGTTTATATCAGCAGCCAGATAGCTACTTACTAAAGATATGTTTGCAAATGCTAAATTATGATAGCATATTATAACACAGAAATACAATTATGCATTAAGAGTTTATCCTTTTAATTTTCTGTGTTACAAGGTCATGTAAGAGTGCACTCAGAAGGGAGCAACACTGCTCAGTATACTTCAGTTTCACCTAGAAAGAAGCCACCTCTATTCAAAACTCCACTTATTCGGCACTGTTGTTGTCATTGTCTCTTTGAGAAAGCATCAAGAATTGTATTATACAGCCTTGGAGATCCCAAATAAGATGTGAGGAATTCAGAAGAAGAAGAAATTGCTCCTACATATTCTTCTCATCTTAAAGTCTTCCACAAGTTCTTGTGTAGTTGTAAGTTTTGTATGTAATAAGTAGAACTATTTTTTTCTGGAAACAATTCCCCTTGCTTTCAGACATAGTGAACTTAAAAATAACTATTCATTTTCAAACATTATATTTTAAGATCCCTTAATAACATACTATATGAGCAATACTAATTAATATATTCAGATTCTGCTCTTAGATCAACCTTTTCTTTTAAATGCAAATAATTCCCCCCTTTTTATCACTTTATTGTTGTCATAGATTTAATTTAATCTATCTGATTTATTTTCAGAAACTGCCACAGGTTGTTTGATTTGCTTAGGTGGTTCAGGATGTACAAATCATGGCCAGTTTTCCAAGCACCTAGCTGTCAGGAGAACTTAATATACTTTATAAACTCAATCAGTCCATTCCTGTATTATTTGTGAGGCCATTTTACATCACGAGGAAACTCAGATGGCTCTCAAGTAGAGAGTGGCAGCTCTTACCAATGTGTATTGACACAATGTGACAATTTAACATAGGTGATAAAGACTGTAGCATTCAGTCTGCTGCATTTCTGGTATGATTTCTATGGTCACCTTTTTAATAATGGGTTTTTTGTTTGCTTGTTTGGGTGGTTTTTTTTTGTTGTTGTTTTTTTGTTTGGTTGGGTTTTTTGTTGCTGTTGTTTTATTTTTGTGTTGCAGATTATGTGTATTTTGTTTCAAACTAGCATAGAATAGCAAAGCTTTTGCTACTGTTTTCAAATGTCAAAATACAGTGCTAGTAGGGTTTGTTATGAACTATTGCTGCCAGGTGTTAATTATAAGAGAGGAAAAGAATAGGTACTCAAGCTGAGTAAAGGGGGTAAAGAAATCTTACAAAGCTGGAGACAAATCAGAGTTAGCTCTATCCAGCAATTCTTTGTATTTTCTTCCTGTTAAGAACAGACTGTCAAAGTGAACAAGCAAAGTGGGATGCCTTTTTACTAAACTGTCCAGAAAAGGACAAGTTAAAAATGTGTAGCAGATTCCTGCAATCACTGCAGCTAAATGGAAATTTTGGGACAGTATGGTTCAGGTTTGCAAACTACTGCATATTTTATTTTGATTTAATGGTGCATACAGTACCTGGAATGTTTATAGGGAATTTGGAAATCTGCTAAGCTGATTAAGGAGCATCAGGTCTTATTTAACTATATTTTTGCTTGGCATCAAGCAGGGCTTAATATCATTCTGGAGGATCTTGTTGAGCTCTTTGTAACATTACTGCATTACTGATGTAATAACTTACTGGAGATAAAAAGTAATGTGATATCAGTTATTTAATTTCTTTTATTGATTTTTCTGACCTTGTAGCATTTTTCCCCAGCATCAAGTGTGAGTAGCATGACCAACTGGCTTCATATTTGAATATAAATATAAAGTACAAAGTAAACTTTCCAACTTGAAGAAAATTAACCTAGAGAGCATTTGTGCAATATGACAGAAATTGGTTCTTGTTTCTCTGCTACTTTGCATGTTGAAGAAGCAAATCATAATGCTTATTGTATCAGTAACGGTTCAGTTTTCTGGTGCCACTTAATTTGGTAAGTGGTTGATAACAAGGACACAATCAGCTAATTCTGATCAACTTGGTAAATTGATGTGAATTCCACTGTGAGTGCTGTAAAAACCTGGGAAGTTGGACCATATTTACAAATAGAAAACTACTGCTTCAGGAAAGCAGTCACTTTCACAAAGTGAAAAAACTTTGCAGAGAGTAATACTGGATAAACAATGGAATGTGAGCTCACAAAAATGAAAGGTTTTTAAAGATGTGACTATGCAAATATTGGGTAAGACTTAGCAGATTACGTTGTCCCAGCTCTTGGCATTAGAATGACTATTTCATGAATATTGTGTCCTATTCTGGTGCCATCAGTTAGGAAAACAAAACAGAAAATGTCAAAGGAGCAAGAAGAAATTATTGAAAGGACTGGAACACGTGCTTTGCAATGGAAAGCTGAGCTTAGTCTAAAGAAAGAAAAGTAGACTTAGATATTTGATTAGAAGCTATAAATACCTATACCGAGAACAAGAATTTGTTAATGCTGGTCTATTAAGTCTGCAGGCAGGAAAATGTTGACGTGTAATAGCTAAAAGCAGAATATAGACCAAATTAAACTAAAAATAAGGTGGATATTTTAACTAATCCTGGAAACTATTTTCTGATGCAATTGATAGATTTTCTGTCACTGAAAATAAAAATATGACCTTTATTCATTTTCTTCCTTTAAAGATATAGTCTATGTCAAGCAAAAATATTGTATTTGAAGCAGAAATAATTGAAGTGTAGCATCTATAATATACAGGAAGTCAAATAACCACAATATTTCCTGTCTTTAGAAATACATTAACCTAAAATAGAAAGCATTTACGCTTTCTGTTTCTTTTCATTTCCTTTCTATATCCTAGCTGTTAAACTACATGCCAATTTGTTGTCCACTCCTGAAAATACTGTGTGTGTAGAGAGCTTCCACTTATGTCAATAAGATTAGGGGATCTTAAGGTCATACCCTTAATATAAAATACAATTTATTTGGATATTGGCTACCTTCCAGCAGATACCATAACAAATTCTACTTACCTGAAAGCATACTGATTTTTTTCTTATTTCCAGTCAAGAATGGCATTGCACAGGTGACCAGTGTATTATGGGAGAAGTTCATCTTTCTATAGAGGATTTAATACTACCCTTCCCCAGAGGCAAAATGCCAGATTGATTTGATGGACCAGTTTACCATAGCAAATTGCATATTCTAGAAGCACTTTTGACCAAGAGTTACTGTCTGTAGTGTACCATCTGTTAAAAGTCTGATATCTCTAAATTTAGATGATCGGTGCAGTCAATTTGGATAGTAAATTATTCATTTAAACACTGTAGTGGACACTTCACCACATGAAAGCCTGCTTCTGCTTCTTCTGAAATTTTAGTTAAGTAGGATAGAAAACTGGTGGATAAAAGCAAATTTATTTTTCAGTACTTGTAACCAATACAATTACCTCCATCTACAGAAAACAGAAAACAAAAAACAGAAATCAGTAGATTTGCAGTTATAATGCAAATACACTAATTTGACACGCAGCACCATAAGTTATGAAGAATGAACTCAGGCCCTGCAAACCTTTACATTACTTTGGGTAGGCAATTTGTAGGACATAACACCACACCACACATGTCTTTAAAATGTTCTGTCCTGAAAATGGGAGAAAGCAACACATAATGTGCAACTGCAGGTTTTTAAATTTTGCTTTCCTATTACCTCTTTGTCCTTGTATTCAATGGGGTATTGTGTAACTCCTTTGAGAACAATGGCTACTGACAAGCCTTACTTGCTGGTTAAGCCCTGTAAGTTGACAGCATGTCTGGGCTAGACTGGTGCTAGGCCAGTAGTTTGTGACTGCCCAGTGGGCCAAAAAATAAAAACTGTAAGTGTAAAATAGGCTTGCTATCAAAACTGAAGTTTTTTTGATGGTAGGCTTTAAAGACAGCCCACTCCTAAAATCCCATCCCCAAATTTAAATGAAAGCTGCAGACTGAGCTAATAAGTTAGTAGTGATAGAAAAAGGGGTACAGATTTTAAACTAAAAGAGAGCAGGCTTAGGTTAGATATTAGAAAGAAATTCTTTACTGGGAGGGTGCTGAGGCACTGGAAGAGGTTGCCCAGAAAAGTTGTAGATGCCCCATCCCTGGAGCTCGGATCAATCTGGTCTAGTGGGAAAAGATGTCCCTGCCCATGGTGAAGGGACTGAAAGTGATCTGTAATCTTCCTCCTGACCCAAAGCACCCTCTGATTCTCACAGGTATTATGGGTCTGACTGGTAACATTTTTCCTATCAGTTGGTTTTTAAGTCACCTAAGCACCAACAGAGAAGAGAATACCAGAAGCAGAGGATGGGTTTTTTGTTTCTTTTGAGCTTCATCTTTGACAGTCTGTGAGACAAGATGGACTGTACCCTCTCATGTCCTGTACTTCTGTCTCAGCATTTCAGGTTTTGCCTTTTTCAGCTCTCTGAAACAGGCTTTGCTGGCACTGTGGACCCATACATGCTGCCTATCAGCAGCTTCAAAGCCTTTGTAAGCCTCATATCTAAGTAATGATGGCATTGCTAAGTAACTTTGAAAGGCAGAAGTGAAACACATGTAGTACATTAGGAAATATCAGTGCTGTTTCAGATATAATTCATGCTGGAGAACTAAGGAAGTAGCTCAGAGCTGACACGTTTTCAGGACCATCCAGAGGAGCCAGTGGATGGTCTGTTACTCAGGCGTATGAAGGCAGGATAGGAAGTACTTTCAGTTAGTGTGATGGATTGTAGCTGTGTGATGGATAGTAGTATTATCACATAATATATAGGATTCACACACTTGATTCCTTGTTCAATAGTCGTGCATAATAATTTCTACGTATTTTAAGCTTTGTTGTTAATGACCATGTTACCTGTATGGTAGAGTAATACAGCGATGGTATGGTGTGCTGCCACTGATCTCTCTTTATTTCTGAGGACAGATGCTTCTGAGAGAATTTTCAAATCAGGAACATTGCTAAACTTAAACTAAAAATGGGGCTCTAGTGAGAGCTTTTGTTTGAAGTGATGTAGTGAGCACACGGAAATATCTCTTGCTGATTTGTGTGTCTCTGAGAGTGCAGTTTTTAAATAGGTGTTAAATAAAAATGTAAAGATAATGTACATAAAAGTCAATCATAGAAGCTGAATTCTATAATGTTCAATTATGCGTGTGTTTTTCTGTTTTCTTTCCTTTGAGATTAATGATGAAATATATTTGTCCAATAAGAAATCTCCTTATTTAGTGAAAATAACTGTAATGTGTGGCCTGTTGGAGAGAGGGAAATTATTGGCATTTTTAAAAAAGTAACTACAGACTGCATGTACATAATTATGAAACACTAATTACTTAAAGGTCACAGAAAGAGTTTTCAGGTTTTTTTTTTAATATCCCACGGTTTCCTTTTTATAAAGTGTAGTAATTAAATTCCCTATCAACCATTTTCATGTGGTGTCATTTTACTGCATTATTCTAAATAGAAATATGATGAATTTATGCTGGTATAGGACTGCTTATTCTGCTATTTGCTATTTTTGCTGATTGACACATGTCTGGAAGACACCTTAAGAAACAATATAATTAGTCTATTTGCATTGCCTGGAATTAGGTGACCTTTGGTTTTGACAGTAATTAGACTATCCCTGCTGTACGCTGTTACTTGCTGGTAGTCACTAACCAGGCAGAAAAGGAGTCCAAGCAGCTCATTTAGTGAGCTACAAAAGCTTTTCAAATGTCATTAAAATGAACAGAAAATTATAATTAATAGCACGGTCTCATTTTATGGATGTGTCCTGCAGATAAAACATGGCTAGAGCAGTTATTTATTTAGCCAGAAACCCCCTTAAAATAAAGGAGTTTTCTTGAGTGCTACAGCACCTGAAAGCATGTATGTGTTCTCAGTGTTTTCTTCTCAGGATGTATGTATGTAGGTGTATGGTTCTCCAAGGGTACTGAAAAATGCACATAGCTGTATATTTTCTTTCTATAATACAAAGCCACATCTCTTGTATCCATCTCTTATACAATGCTTCATTATAATTTTTTTCTGTTTGTTCATAAAAGATATTAAAAGGAAATGTGGTACAATTTTGAGTAATATTTTTTACACTATTCACAGAGACAAGAAAAAATCTCTAAAAACCAAATCCCCAGGTACTTGTATGCTTGATCATACATGGATGATATTCTCCTGCATGAATCCAGCCCTGCAATGAGATAAATCTAGGTTGCCATTACAACAAATTGAAGGTTCATGCTTTCATTTCTAGCAGCTAATTGAAGCACCCGAGTTGATAGACTGGATTAAATAGACTCCTAGATTAGGTCTCGCTTTTGTGCTTCAAGTTGCATGGTAGAATGATTCAAAATTGTAAGTTACCTGTAGTAAATGGCTCACCAGAACTGAATTTTTACACAAATATCAGGACTGTGTTGAAGATTTACCAGTAAGTAATGACTGCATTGTATAACCCAGTTAAGATAATTGATCTACGCATTTTTGTGATTGGCTTGTAGCACTGTAGCTCTAGAAGACAAATGAGGCATATTCACAGGACAGTATTAAAAACCAGAAAGGACCTCATTCACCTAACTTCTGTGATATGCTCTTATTTTGTTGATGGCAATGGCTGTGGGTTAAAAGTCCTTTCCGTTCATGAATGATGAATATGGGGCTGAAAAGGTTGAAAATTGAAGACTGGCCAGGAGAAAGAGTTGTTTTTAGAACTGGTTTTTGCTCAATATGACCTTGCATCTGGGGGATGCTAAGAATATTCAGTCACACTGTTTTCTGTCTTTCTTGGGAAGCGGCGTTTCTGTAGAAAATAACAGAATGCTGTAAAGTCCTAAAAAGCATTCTTCACAGGCCGAGCCCTGTGTGTAGAGAGGGGAGGGAGATAAGAAGCTTGGAGATTGTAAAACACAGCCTGAGGAAGAATTGTGCCTGCTCCAGAACTTTTTGGTATGTGAGCCAGGAATGGTGGAGCACTTTTTGCCCCTGCTAAGGTGGAATAGCTTTAGCTGTTGATTGTGACCATCTTGGTGTTACCTGCATATACTTGGTTCACACACAAAGTGGTTTTTTTTCAAAAGATTGTTGGAACCTTTTGGAGCAGGGTTAAAAACATCAATCCTTAATATTTTTGTGAGATTAGTATAAATATGTATTATCTATTTTTATATAAATGTCAGAAGACTTGTTCTCTTAGCTGAGTGCATCGTATGCATAGTATAGCTCTGCATGCTATTTTATGTCTCTGCTTTCATAAATAAGCATCAGATGTTAGGAATTTAATTTAAATTTAAATTAATGTTAACATAATGTAGAATTAAATGCATTTGAATTAAGTGATTTTTAATCTAAAGCAGCAGATATGCTTTTCACTGCTGACACCACTGGTTCAAGTCCTCAGCCAGCGAGTGGTTTGGAAAGGTCAGCAAGTTGAATTTTCTTCTTAGGAAAAAGATTTATTCTACCTTATTTAAAACATCCAAGTCCCACATCTTAGAACACCCATCTTTCTGTGGCCAAAGGAAATACAGTATATTTACTGTTCTGTACAGATTCCTGTTTCTCTCTGTAATTATTTGTGCCTCTGAATAAAAAGTTAAGGGTAAGTTATCCAGGATGTCTAATTTCAACTTAATCATCTGATTTTAAATTTCAAGATTGAAATACATTGATCACACCATTCTCTAAATTTTGACAGCTGTGTCTGAGTATCATCAAAGAGTTCGGCTAACTTCAGCTTCTCACATTGCAGTTCTGTATAGTCAACCCCCTCACCAAGTTCACTGAAAGAAGGCCAGAGATCCATGTTACCATGCCACCCTATCTTTCAGTTGTTTGGGCCTTTTTTTTTCTATCTTTTAATCAAGGAGCCACTTTAATAGAGGTCCATGTACAGGTGTTCCTCACTCACTTGCTGAAAGGGTTAAAACTTTACAGTGTCACATCTAAGACTTTTGAACACTCAGAGGACCTGAATCAGTTTTGACAGTAACAGCAGACAGGTGGTCGCAAAAATGCATAAACTAATTTAGAACATTCAGGACTTGCTATTAAAAACAGAAGATTGACAGTTTGCAAACTTTTTCCTCAGGACTGAAAAAAAATCATTTTCTTGACATTCTACAGTCTTTTGAAATACTGCTTCAGTGACATGCCAGACTTATAAAAGGAGCATTCAATATAAAATGGTTATTTTCACTTTTTTTTTTTAATTTTAATCTGTATTGGAAAATTTGATTTTTAAAAAATACCAATCACAGGAAAAATCCAGTTATCTATAAAAATTACATCATATGGATGCATGCCAAGAGCACTGTTGGCAGAGGGCTAGACTTTAATAGATTCAACTGTCTGAAAAATCAGACACCTTATAATTGTCTGATGAAGCAGATATAGGCATGTTGATAGGCTGCTTACCCTGACCCATTTTAGGTATATTTGTATCTAAATACAATCACATCACAAACTTTTTTTTTTGTTAGTTTTTGACAATGTATATAAATTACATTGAACTAGGTTTGCGCAATGAACTAAGATTGCATCCTTAATTTTAATAACTCTTGTTCGCTGAGTTTCACATTGTTTGACTGCCAGTGGTGAAATATATGAAATTTGGCCCCTCATTTAAGGTATAAGAATAAAAACAGCCCCTCTACAATGTGACTCATCCCTGAAATGGTGATATTTAGTTATAGTAGTTCATTAATTGTTCAAAATAATAATCAATCTCTATACTGAAGCAGAAATTTGAAATTCTTAAACAATTCTTAAGTGAGGACTGCTTTGAATGATCTCTGACCAGAACTGAGCAAACAGTCACTATTTGGCTGAAAGAAAAGGAAAGAAAAGAAAACATATGTGTTATTTATTTTTCTTTCTTTGTATTAACCTGATAATACCTCTTAAAGCTATTTTAGGAATTTTCCCATACAGCCACATAGTTTCGCTTCATAAATTGCCAAACATATTGATAATAATATTTCATTTTGATAGTGAGAAATTATATAATGCAGAACTGAGGGGCTGGGAGTAAAGCTTTAGAGTAACTGATTGAGTCCCATGTTATGTTAATTTCCTTAATGAACAGATTTTTGTGTTTGTCACTTCAAGTTTACTGAATGCCTTTTTTTTTTGAACTGCTGGGTGAAGGTAAATGATGTTGAATAACCTAATTTGAAACAACATTATTATAAGCAAATTCAACTGAAAATATATTTCTAGCTGAGGGTTAAAATAAAGCAGGCTGTAGGGTGTTGCTCTTTTTTTAAATTTGGTAACATTCTATGGATCTGTGGAAATATGAAAAGAAACACACACACACCCCTCCCCCCTTTTTACAGAATCCCAAACTGTAATTTCAGTACATTCCCTGAATAATGAGACAAAAATAGAGATATTTATGAATATTTTGTGTAATATAAAATCTTAGTGCAAATTTCTGGAGTGTGGTGTATCCACGTTTAAAAAGACACATAAATACACAATTGCTGTGCAGACACAGATATAATGGCGGTAAACGGTGAAGCATTTTTCAAGTATATTTTAGGTCAGATTATTATCAGAAGTTGAAAATGAAAGCTTTATAGATGTAATTAGAGTTTTGGGTTTTTTTATAAATTGAAGCATATACTTTAATAATTTGCAATGATTTTGTGTTTGGTTAAGAAGGATTTGAAGGACACTTCTGGGTTTTTTTTGTGTTGGGAAAGTGTATTATCTACAACAACCTCCCTTAACTACGGCTGATGCTGAAGCTACAGTTATATTAATGTCATCTCTCTTAAACCTGTCAAGGTAACAGGTGCTCACTAGGGGTTGGTCGAACATGGAAAGTGTTCTCATTTCTTGTGCACAGCATTTACTATTTATTCAAGTTTAAAACTGCTTGGAATAAGCCACAAATTCATAAAGGGCAAAAGATTATTGTCTTTTCATCACTTTTGGTTGAGACAATTTATTTTCCTAATCAACACCTTAAAATATAATTTCATTATAAAGGAAGTGAAAATGTCTCAAATTATAGCTCACAAAAGATTCTGAATGTTAAACCTACTAGAAAACTGCACAAAATACTATCCACCTTTTCAGTTTCCTTAATTAACAGAACTGTTACAGGAGAAACAGTAATGGGATATGCTTGTATATAGAAGTTCTAAATGTGCAACAAAGATGACTGTAGAAAATGTTTGCAAACTTGGGATTTTTTCATTCATAAGGAGTAGGGAATTTTTTCTCACTAAAAATGATGAAAAAAAATTATTCAAAGTTGGTTTTGCTTTAGTAATTTTAAAAGGACAATAAATTTCATGCAATAGCTTTTTAAAATTTAGTTGTTAAAGTCACTTGATTCAGTGGGAAGTGTAAAGGAAAGGCTATATATTATGTAATGAATTTTCTAGCTCTCTACAAACACCCACAGATGCATTTGTGAGAACATCTTTAGCTCAGAAGTCTGTGAAATTAGAAATTTAGGGAAAAAGCCAAAAACATTTACTGACCCTTAGCTACAAAGGTATTGAAATGCTTTATTAAATTCCATACTAGCTCTGGAACTACTGAGAAGGGGATTAAGCCTATAGTTTGGCTAAGGATTAGATTTTAAAATTATTTACTAGCATTACCTCAAAGCTGTTGCAACTACCTCATCCCCTGCAAAACAAAACAAGAAGTCAATACCAAACATTTTGTTATCCTCAGATTTTAATTTCTGTATTTCTTATAATAATAAGGGTGTAATTTGGAACAGCTAAAACATGGATGCATACAAGGTATCCATTCTATTTTATATGTAAATATTGTAATTGAAGTAACCCATATTAATTTAGAGAATTTATAGCAATCAATCTCAAGGTGTTCATTACTCTTTTAACCTGCAATAGTTTTAAATACTAAAAGGAAATTAGTCTAGAATATTTAATCTGCAACCATTTTTCCTTCTGTATTTCTCATTCTACCAAGTAAGAAACAGAATAATCAGAAGTTCTTTGAAAGTTATTAAAACAAAGTGTCATCGACAGCCTAAGATGTTAAAATAGAAAGTTGTCACTGACATTTTACCTATGCAAAAAGAGATTTCTAATCTCAAGATGTGGAGATAAAAATGACAGATAAATGGTAAATAGAAGTACAGTATAAAGGTGTCACTTCTCTTTTGCACCTCCAGCTGCTTTTCTTCTCAGCCTTATTCAAATTTATTGCTGATTCTTTTCAAGGCTATAAAATCCTGGAGTGTAACACAACCTCACATAATGCTTCTCTCAACTTTTATAGTAGAGGTATGATTTACTATTGCAGTAAAACTCTGCTATCAAGTATTTTCTAACTGCTTTTATCTCTTCTGTTGATGAATAAAATGCAAAATGAGATTCCCATATGAATATATAATTGAAGACAAAGTTACTTATTGCAAACTACTTTGGGAAGCAAAATAGATTTAGATGTGTTAGTTTAACACTGACACAAAAGTGTCTCATGATGTGTAATTCTCATCTTTGATATCTAGGAGCTTCAGTATTTAAGCACACTGTTAAAGAAAAAAAAAAAAAACAAACCCAAACGAACAAAAAAAAGAAGACTTTGACTCTGTGATTGCAGGGGCATACAGTATTTTCTGTGTTTGATTTCTGTATCAAACAATTGGATAATTACTCCTCTTTTCATAGTAGAGGTCAAATCTAATCCAAAGGCAATACTGTCCAAGCTGTTTCTACATATTCCAGTTATGCATACCTTTTTTTTTTATCAAGAATTACATTCTTACATTCCTAAATGATAGAATTTAGAATTCTTTGCAAAGAAAATAAACCATTCTATGCTCACTTTCCCCTTCATTCATTACCCATTACTTTTGCAATACTTTTCTCAGCAATGTTGCATGATGATACAAATAGTAGGATAAAATGAAGAAAGAAAGGAAAAATGGGAAAAAAGAAAGAACTGTATATACTGTGCTGTATATTGCCTGCAGATGTGAGTGCTTTGAATGCCACATCTTAGAAGCTTTGGTATCCATTAAACATGCTACCCCCTGTGGCTTAAAAGCAAGTTTGGTTGATACTAAATTCAGTGAGTTTTTTGCGCAGGTCTGTATAGTGGAGTTGCAATTTAGCGTAAAAGAACAGCTTGTAGTCTAAAATGTGTGGCATGCAGAAACTGTGAGATGCACAGTGTGGACATAGAGGAGGGAGTATGTTCTGACTCCCGTGTGCAAGGATTTCTGCATGGAACTAACCTAGGCATGAATGGAGATGGTATGTGCCCTGCTG
>WBNO01024947.1:0-37894 GCA_013400575.1 Peucedramus taeniatus
CACCTATTTCCCTCTTCATTTTTCTAATTTACTTCACCCAAAATTGCAAAACCAAACAAACTTATTCCTGGTACAATTACACTAAATTCCATACTAAAATCAGAAAGAATTAGTTTGACTGTGTATTAATAGACTAAACTCCAAAAATCTCTTCTGAAGGAAAAATACAACCAGCTTCACGCTATATTAGAAGTACAATACATTCTTTTTAGGTCTTAAAAAAAATCCTTATCTTGGGCATATATAAACATTTTTAGTTTTTCCATCTTTGTGTGTAAATTTTATTTCCCTTTTTTTCAGAGGGAAAACTTTTGCAACACATCACAGCATCAAAATACTTTTCAAAATGTTGCATTTAATTAAAAGCTTTGGGATACTCTATAAAATAAAAAGCAGTTTAATACCTATTTTGCTGTATGTATACAGGGACAAGTATCAATCATCTGGGTAAGCTCTGTTAGACCACAGACTTGCCTCTGAAGAAGAATTTTAGAAAATTCCATATTTGAAGTCAGAGCAGTTATATATGTAGAAACATTGGTATTACAAAGAAATCCTATGTCTAAAATGACTTAGTTTTAAAAAAAATAGAGGTGGCATACTTCATTGGAGTATTTTCCCTGGGAGAAGACAACACCCCCAAATATATGGTTTCATGGGTAAAAGTATTTATTTGTGATAAAATTGGAATTCTCTTAGAAGAAGCATCAGAAGTGTCTTCTGAGGCTTATGGACAAAACATATATTCTGAGACTGACAACCTTTTCTGTGTCAATCTATTCAGCTTTCATTGAATTATGAAGATGAGAAGGCTGTCTCAAAACTAGACAGGTGTCTGTCAGGAACTTAGTCTCCGTCAAAATATGCTAACAGGCACCTCAAAAATAAAATTCTAGCAGGCTTGGGGGAGGAGAAATAAGAAAACATAATTATCCTCTATTATCTTTCATTTTCTTTTAGTCTAGAGGGTTAAATTTATCCTACCTAGCTGAAGACAAATGAGGACCTGACTGCCAAAACTTCATTGGAATCACTGGAGAAATATAGCCATTTTAAAAAGATTGATTTACATCTGAAGTCAACTCAGTTTTGGGGTGTTTTTTGGACATATCTTCCACTTTTAGATGAATTGCAGAGGGTCTCAGGGTTTAATGGAGTTAAAAGCAGTATAAGACTTATTTTCTCCCTGCATATTAAGACCTCCTTTCAATGGGGCATTATTTGTCCTTCAAGTTCCCCTCCAGAACCCCAGAAGCATTATGGAGGGAGATTCCTGGCTCTGTGGGGGAAGAAAGGTGATGTGACCCTGCTGATAGCACTCTGTTCAGGGGAGTATCTTTATGTTCCAGAGTGTAAACTTGGGTCTGTCCTATGCTGCTCTCAGCTGAAATGTTGAGTAATGCTTGTGGGCTGGCCTTTTGATTATCCACCAGTGACTATGCAGAAAATAGGACTAGATCATGCAAATTCAGATTTTAAGATTCACTGAAAAGAGTTGTTCTGAAGTATTGCACAGTTGACTCAATACATATCAACTTAAAAAATAGAACCTGGAAGAAATCTGCCCCTCTGTACTGAAGATGCAAGGGGCATTGATTCCTTTGCCTAATTGGAGTTAACCAGTGACACTGGGGATGGACAATTAGCAGTATCTATCCTGGCTGCTGATAGCCCAGACCTGGGGGCCCAGGTCACACCTTAGTCCTGTGTCTTATCTGCTGATTCCTATGTCTTGTATACCCTAAAGCACCTCAGATGTGATGACATTGCTCATATTCAAGTAATACAATTGTGCCCGAGTGTCTGGTCTGCTGACTATAATGACTATAATTGCCTTTGACTTTAATTGAATCTTAGACCCCACCTCACCTGTAGATAACTATATTTCTTGCTGAATGCTGAATCCAATTTGTTGTACTGAACAAAAGATAAACAATTCTGTGTAAGCTAATTAAGAGCACCATAAGCCTGTTGGTAAACAGTCTGTTTGACAGACAGTTTGGGCAAACTGAATTTTCTATACACCTGGCCTGCTTGAATAGAAGCAAAGACATTCCCTTTTCTGATTAGAAGGGGAGCCTTGGAAAGAAAGGGTGGGATTGATAATACAGTATGATTTTTAAAAGATCCAGAACATTATGTATGCCTTTATAGTCTAAAAAACTTTATATTATCAAAAGTCAACATAAATTAGAATATTTTTTCTTTTTTTATTTATTCTGTTTTTTAATAATTAGTATTGCAACAGGTATTCTTAACAGTATAGTTGGACTGTGATGTTGAGATCTGTATTTGAAACATCTTCATTCAGCTGGCTTTATTTAAAAGACTTCATGGACAACATTATTTTAATATTAGTGATCAAAAAATTGCTGTATTTTAGCAATATTTATAAAGACAATAATACTACAGCCTTTCTTTCCTTTCTTGGTATACTTAAAGGAATTTTAAGGGACTACTCAGTTTCCTACAAGAAGAGAAAATATCCATGACAATAAAGTCCAAATCTTCACTATTTCTAGTCTAATTTATTTTTTTATGAATTCAAATGATGTGTGAAATAGAATACAGACTGTCTTGAAAAGGTGAAGTTATGAACTATGACTATGCAAGCAGAAAAAGCTACCAGCTTCCAAAGACTTTTCAGGGAAATATCTGAAATATCAATCTGTTTTCCTTGCAGATTCAGGATTGGACTTTGAATAGGTTGAGATTTGTAGATTCCTAGAAGCTGTGGGGAGAAGTAAAGCTTAATGGTCTGATAAAAGTTCACATTCCAACTATTCAAAACTTTTCTGTTGTTAGTTATCCTTACTCCTTCAAAATACCTTTTATGGAAGAAGCCCTCTTTAAATGCACAGGAATCCATAGAGATAATGGGATCTGCCTTCATGGAAGAGTTTACAAACCAGGGTCACTGATGCTTATTAAAGTTTACTGGAACAGTGCTATTAACTAAATCAATATTCACTCTTCATTAATACAATGTGCACCTCTACAGCAATTGTTTGTTTCTGGGAGTATTGATTTGTGACCACTCGACCCCTCATTTTTTTCTGTGTTTTTCTATGATAGGAATATTCGTGCCTCTCACTTAGTCCATTTCTTTGTTGTTAGAAAAACACAAATACAGTGAAAGATATATGGTTTGGTGGCTACAAGACACATGCTATCACCTTATTCCACTCAGTCAGGAGTCCCCTGTAATACTTACTGCTGGTTAAAAACAGGAATCTCAGTCTCTCTGAAAATCATTGCTGGGAACACTTCAGCAATTTTATAAATCAAATATGTTTCATTAGAAGATGAAACAGTAGCTTACATTCCAAGCATTTATATTGTTGGTAAAGCTGTCATCCTTGGGTTGCTGTAAACATCCTTTACTGAAGGTAATAGGCAAGTTATATGCATTCTGTTTAGTTACAGGTATCATGAGCTCTCCTCCATTCAACATTTGATTTTCTCAATGCATTGAGGTAATTCAAACCAGGCTCTCTGTGCGTGCATATTTGTGCAAGAGAGGGAGAAGGGATGAATGGACCATAAGAGCGGTGTCAAAGAATTGTCAAGGTTTTTATGGGAAGAAAAGAAAAAAGAAAGCCCATGTTGTAGGGGGTATAATCCTTGAGTAGTCTCCATACCCTAACAAACCTTAAATTTCCAAAGGTAGGTGTAAAAGGGAGAAACAAAAAACACATATACTCATTTATGTCAGTATGTGTTTCAAACTAATGCTAGCTATGTGGGAATGGTTAGGGGTGAAGGGATTATGAGCTCTCTATTAGAAACCAACACAGCATGGCATGTGTCTTCCAGCAAAACCAGGTTCAGCTGTGCTGGGTGTAACTGTCAAAAACTGTCAAAGAGTAAGGTGTAAGGAAGGGAAATGTGCATGTTGGGCTCTCTTGCAGCTTCCTTGAGCCCTGTGTGATATACAATTTTTGACAAGCCTCTTTAAAAAGGTCTGATTCTGGACATGTTCTCTTAGAGAAAGCAGATGTATAGGTACCCCTCAGAGAGAGAACAACATAGGCACACTAGGAAAAAATGAAGAAAGATGGCAAAGCCTGTTACTTGAGGGATGCATTCCAGATGGACATACAGAGTCATAAGTGCAGTTTGCTCTGAGGCTAGCTCTGGCTAGCACAAATATTTAGTGCAGATATAAGCAAAGTCATTAGAAAAATTGGACAGCTAATGATATGAATATTAGTATTTTCCTTGTTGGCTTTACCATTTCATTTTTTTAGGTTTTGGGTTGTTTTGGAGGTTTCCTGGCCATTTACTTCTGAACTGATGATAAAGATGGCCACATTCTCTCTTTCTTATTGGAACAATGTGGTTGATATGACCTGTGTGACAAACATAGACTCTCTTTAATGAAAGAGGATAGGAAGGATGGCCTTAATGTGCAGCAATAGAAAGTGATGACATCCCTTTTATTTTCAAGACTGCACATGCTGCTGAATATTGAGGATTTTATGAATCTGCTTGCTTTATATATCTCTGTGCAGAAATATTCAAAGTGTATTGGAATCTTATAATTTTATTTCTTCTAATCTTGAGGACTTCTGGTTTGCTTTTGTTTTCTCTAAAATGAATTCAACTACTTCTGTGTGTTTTTTTATCATGGCTGATAAAAGTGTTTTTATAATGAAGAATAAATCAGTCTGGGATTTGTGTGTATGTAAGAAATATTCTGGGTTTGCATTAAGAACACTCCTCATAACAGTTTTGTTATCACTGCTGACATGCTGAGGAATCTTTTGGGAGCTCAATCTTCTAAAGTTTTTGGCCTAAGTAACATGAGATGTGTTTATTAAAAAGGTTGTTCAGTTCTTAAAATTTTAGGTAAAGCTGGAAACATAATGGAAAAAGGCATGTTTGTTTCCGGATAAGTTAAGGTGAACTTTCCCTTTGACTGAAGCTGAGACACAACAGTTGGATAAATAAATCACCATTCTCTCTCAACATGTGAATATGTGACAATATGTGAAGGGTAGATTGGCATTCTTACATTACAGTCTACTCACTCTGAAGACATGATCTAAACACTTCAGAACCTTTCTCAGAGGTAAATACCTCTTACATGCTATTGAAGAGAGATCCATTTTAAGGCTCCCATTAACCTTATTTAGTGTTATGGTTAAATTCCCACAAGTGACTTAGAAAACTTACTCTACAAAACTGAATTATTTTGGGTTGTCTAACCATGAGAAGAACTACTCACCAAGGAATTCTGCAAACATAATAATTGGAACATTAATTTACTTGTCTCCTTGAACCAATAAATTGTTTCCTATTTGCACATACTATGATTTGCTATACACTCATTCTTCCACTGATTCTTTTTCCTTGAATTATTAAGCATTTATCTTCCAACATTCAAATCCCCAATTATAATGTTAAATTGATTTAAGGAACTTTTATGCATCTATTTATTTCTGTTTAAAGCTCCCTATTGAAAAACAAAACAAACATTTTACTACAGTCCCAAAAACAGCAATGGCAAAAAACCCCTAAGGTTTGTTTCTACAAGGTACTAAGTTTCCATGCATCCTTCCTGCTACCTTTCTTTAGCTGAATTTTTTGCTTATACTTTGCTAATGTGCTGCTGAAAAGAAAAAAAAAAATTTTTGGAAGATTGGAAGATGCTCATCAGCTTACTACTTCATGCCCATAACTCAAAAAATTTTCCAAGGATACCTGGACACTTCTCTATTTGTTCACAACTCAGCAGAAACAGGAATCTTGTGTTGGAAGAGCATTCCAATAGAAAAGAATTTCTCTACTTTAAGTTCCAAAAGCAATAGGAAATTCAACTTTTTTTTCATGCAAAATCTTTTGCTTTGCATAACTTTATGATAACTTTCATGATTTGAAGAGATTGCATTAATCTGCTTATCTGTTTATTCACAGATTTAATTTGAGATTATTTTCTTCTTTGTTAACTCTTTGAATAACACAAATTCTAGGAGTTAATTTGCTATATATTTCTGTGAATATGGAGCAAAGTACTTTATTATCTATTTTGTCAGTTAAACCAATACATGAATATAGCTAGAAGCTGCTTAAAAAAACATTGATTTTTAAACAAGTATAATTTAATTAATCTCTCAACATTTTCCTTACTTTGATTTTTCAAGCAAAAGCTAATGTCAAAATTGTTTTTGAGGCTTATAGCAAAATATTTTACTGCTTTTCTGTTGATAAATTTTTTCTAGGGCATGTATTTCTGTTCAGAGAAGGAAATAACAATTCCTGGTTCAATGACACCTGAAACATGCAGTCTTAGCCCAGATCTATTTATTTAAAAAATAAACCACTTCTTTTGCAGTTGTGCTTGGTGGCCTAGTTTCACCACAAAAGGTAAAAAAAAAGGCTTTAGCAGACTTTAAATGAAAATGTATTCCTTAGCAAAAATGAAAGAATCTGGATACCAACAGTGCAATAATATTTTGAAATGAAAGGATTTTACTTATGCAGAACAAGAATAATTACATTTTTTATAGATTTTTCCTAATCAGGTCAGTATGTTGTTTCAGCCCCTAATGAATGGCACTCAGTTAAAAAATATGTAATGGAATAAAGTCACCTAAGCTATGATTATGACAATAGTACTGTCACTGATAAAGTCAGTGTTTCTTAGACATAAACTTTTTCCCAAATGTGAGTAGAATTCTATACAGATTATCTTATCATTATATCCTGTCAGAAGAGGACTTTCAGTGACAAAAATAATAAAAATGTTTCACTGATGAAAACAGAAGGGACCATGTTGGGAGAAAACAAGTATATAATCCTCGAGAGTTTGCTTTAAATTCATGAAAATGAAGTTGATTATAAACTTTACAGTAATAGGGTTTAATTTCTATCTTCTTTAAGCAAATTTGTTTACACTTTAAACATACAATTTTTTACATTTAGTTTGTTCTTTATTACTAAGCTTGTGGTTCTTTTGTACAGCAAAGAAAACTAAGATAAAAATATTGAGTCGTTGACACCTTGGAGTATTTAAAAGACAAAAATGAATGTAGCAGTGAACATCTAAGTGGGTAATTTGAATGTGCAAATAAAAGTTTATGTCATTCATGTGCAGACTTGCAGCTTTGAGGTCAAAAAAAAAAATCTCTATTTCCTATTAAGGTTTGTATGAGCTTTGGAAAAATCAGGACATGTTCCTTGGAATAATTTGAAATAAATTTTAGATATCACTGCATCTTTTCTTACTGTAGCACTGTATGTTATGTGCATTATGCAAAAATAGAATGAAAAAGTAGAAACTCTGTAAGTTAATTCAGCCCCTGCAAGCTGCAACTTCAATCAGGAAAGTCTGGCTGATGGGCAAGAAAATATTACTTTAAATTTTTTTTTTTTTTTTTTCCTTTTTTAAGTCTCTTAAACTGCTGAAGAGTAGCACTTTTCTCATCATACCATCTAATATGATATGGTCAAAGCTGTTATATAACCCCTGGCCAGGAGACCTTTTGTAGTCTGGACTTGATACACTGACTATAGCACTTGAGATTTCCTACCTGGTAAGAAGGCATCTCCAGTGATTTGGAACATTTCCCAAGTTTCAAATTTTAAGCCAGGTGAACTTAGACCTTTTCAAATATGCAAACCAAAGCCATGCTGTGGCTTGAGCACTGTCCTGTTCTATGTACTTACTACTGACATGTCCCTAAGGCAGAGCTGACCAGTGCTGACCAGTACTGACCAGTACTGACTGGTACTAGGTGGAGTTGTCTCTAGGAGCCTGGTTAGGGGATCTCAGGGGCCAGTAGTTTTCATATGTACAGAGATCTTTTTTGAGAAATTCAGAGAATTTAGCTGTACAAATACCTGGCATGTCACATATGCCATTTTTCCTCATCATCTGCAAATTATGTGTCTAATTTTATTTACTAGTACAGAGACAGCTAGAAGATCAGACAGAAATCAGGTGAGCTACAGTTTAGAAATATAACCATTTTTTACAATGTTTTCCCTGAAATAAAAATATTGTAAGAACCCAGCTTGTGAAACAGTATTAAACTTGCATGTCGTATTATCAAAAAACACAAGAAGCTATGTTGAAAAGGGCTTGAAGAGGTTATCTACTTTAGGCAAGATCAGCTATATCATACCTTGCAGTTGTCTATTTTACTGACTGAAATCTTTTTAACGAGTCTACAAGTTCTCCGGGCACCACATTCTAGCATTACACCATCCTAACACTTGCAAAGCATCTAAAGTGCACCTCTCTTGCTGCAGGCTTAGGTTCATTATCTAGATCTATCTATCTATCTATCTATCTATCTATCATAAATACATCTTCCTTCAGTCTTTCCTTATCTAAATTAAACAGCAATCCTTCAGCCATTTCTAATAAGCAAAATTTTCAAGATAGTTCTTGCTGCTATATGCTGGTGTCTGTCCATCTGCTTTACATCTTTCCTTAAATACTGTGCAAACTTGCCCAGTTTTCTAGCTCAGGAATAACATGGATTGAAGAAGACCACCAGGTTTCATAGATGATGTTGCAACCATACAATATCATCTGGTGTTTGTTTGGATTGTCACTTACTCTAACCCTAACCAATTCCTGTTAGAATCTAGACAGTTGTTCCCTGTCTTACATTTGTGTATTTATTTGATGCTAGGTTCAGCACATCAAGTATTAACTATTTAATTTTATAAATTCTTAGTTTTCTCTATGTTTAAGTGCAAAGGCATTGCTACTATTTCCCTGTAGTATTGTGTAAAGAAGGTGGTAGCGTCCAGATGCAACCATAGGATACTCAGAAGAAAAATGCATCTTTTTTTGCAATTAAAAAAAAAAATTCTTAAACATAAGACTGTCTTTTGCCAAGTGTGTTACTTCCTAATGGTACCATTTCTGAGAACTATGTGAATTATTTATTAACGGAGTATACAGCACAAGATTTAAAAGGTATGATTATTGCCCTGTTCCTGGATGAATTACAATTAAATACTCATACTATGTGTAAATAGAGTATCTTAAGTATTGTGCCTCTCATTTCTGTTGCAGTTGTCACAGTTTTCAGAACGATTTGTGAAGATAAAATACATGTGCAAGTTGCTTCTTACTGCAATGAACAAAATAAATATTTTAACATTTTTACTGTTTATATATCATTTACTTATGAATGCTAAGTGTATGGAATATTGCTGTCCTCATGTAAGGAATGTTTGGTGCTCCTAGCGCTTACTGGCAAGGGTGAAGTGTTGGATTATTTGGTGTTTCTTTCTCCCTGAATGTAACATACACTATATAAGGATTAATGGCTCTGTAAATTGAATATATCTGTTTCTAGTTCACCTGCATGTCAGTGCACCAGTATGCAGTACAATGCTGTAATTATGGAATTCAAAAATAATTATATGCTTTGGCATAAATATAATGTATATTTAGGTATGGAGACTGGGAATTGTTGCAGTCTGTTTTTTTTCAAATATTTATAATCATTATGGTAAGTAATTACCTTGCATCTATTTACACAGCTTCAGAATTCTTACTGCTGTGAATGAGAAATGAGCTCCACTTGACATTTGAGGACATGCTGCATAGGCTAAAGGTCCTCTTACTGTTAAGAAGGTCATGACAAGTCATTGTATGTTGGTCTAATGATCTCTGTCACTTTTATAATTGGTACTTGAAAAGTTCAAGCATAATGGCGCATGGAGGTTCACAAAAAAAACTTTGAAAAATGACTGTGGTCCAGAAAGAATATCTGTATAATCCACCCATCTACCTTGGTTTATGCTCTCATCTCTTGACCTGAAAAAGGAAATGGTAGAAAGGCACACTTTATTAAATTAAAATCCTAGTAATTTTACTTTATATACTTTTGAGAAATGTGCTTAAATTATTATCAATAGTTATGTTAGGTCAATACCCAGAGGCTCCTCTTAAGATCTGACCTTGTTTGTGTTAAGTATGTAGCAATGAATTTAAATACCTTTCCAGAATCTTGGTAAAATGCTTAGTTCTTATAATTTCAAGGGCCATTGATAATTACATTTACATAAATAACTGCTGAAAGTAGTTTACTTTTAATAGTGCTTATACTGAATGCTGAGTGACAAATAATAAATGACTGTACACTAAATGACATAAGAAAATTTATTTTTATTATATTTCTGAATCATCTAAAGGGGAAAATTCATGTAGAGAGCTGCTGAATAACATCCCTTTACATTCTAGTCAAAATATGGACTTACATATGCAGTTGCTAGCTGAAGTATATATACTTTGTATGGAAGTGTTTGATATTTGCATAATGAAAACGTATTATTTACATATGATTAGATTCTTCTTACAGAATAGCTTTCACAAAAAAGACAGACACAGTGAACAGACAGTTGGCTTTGGGGAACTTGCAATTTAATCTATTGTCAGTTAACACAAAGTCTTAATTAGTGATCTGTGCATTGAGAGAAACGATAAAAAACAACACAAAAAGACCACAAAGATAGCAAATATTTATGGAACACATTTCCTTCCCTCCCTTATGCTCAGCCTAAGCCACAAGGCTTAGGGTTGCAGTGGCACCTTTCTGCAGAGGTGCCTTGGGCTCCCTGCCTGCAGAGTTTTGGGACATGATGGGGAGTCTGCACTGGTACCAGCTCTGGATGGAACCAGAGGTGCAAACCACAAGCAGGTTGTGGATACACCCAGACAGAGCAAGCAAACCCTGTTGTTTGTGCCTGTTTTAGTGTCTACTTTCTTTTGATCTGTATAAAATCAAAAAGTTTCACATGGTGCTCTATGAAATTTTGCGTGGTCTAAATTGCACTTCTTTTGATCACTATGGGCATTCCTTCACATTATATAGTTTTTATATTGAATGAAGCACCCTAAATTCAGGGATTCACTCTAAATTTTTTACCACCTGTCCAGAAGAAATGGGAAAACGTAATTTCCCAAATCAGCGTGGAGGGTTGTGGAATGGGAAGATGTTAGTGTGGTGTAAAAACCCTGTGCAAAGAAGGAAGAAACCTTCAAATTATAAGAGTTATCTCTTCATGTTGATTAAAGTCCAGTGAAGTAAAGGCTTGCCTCTCATGCTGCTGACACATTGTATTTATTTCATTTCATAAGCAGGTGCTTTGCCTGAAGAAAGTCAAAAAACAAAAGCACAGCACCTGCTGAAGAAATTAAATAAACACGCTATAATAATCTGAAATTTTGAGTCAAGTTCTTTTACTTACTTTTGATTTCCATCAGCAACTTGCAGCCTTTAAAACTGAATTTCAGTTTGCAAAGCTACTTATTTTAATGGATTGCTCATCCTGGCAAGCACTGCACTCAAAATATTGTATCCAATATTAAACTGTAATGACCTTAAACTGCATGTGAGGAATCTTTTTATCATACATAAAAACCTTTTCAGAAGTTTTTATTGCCTGTGGCTGAATACTCTTCTGTTCTATGTTTTCTGACAGGATACAGAAAAACATAGTGGGTAAATTTTCTGGATGGTGGGGCAAAATTCTGCATTAAATGGGCGAAGTTATTTATTTATTTATTGTTGCAAACAGAGTCTAATTCATTGCAAGCCTTTCTGAAAGGAGGTTTAACAGCACAGAAACAGCTGAACATCTAAATGAGAACTTGAAATGTCTATAAAATATCCTCCATGGGTACTTTGCTATGCAATTTCCATGCTACTGTGAGGGTGATGACAGATTTTGCTAACAGGGACAGGCAACTGTGGGAACACGTGTGAAGGCTTTCTTCACCTACATATAGGTTTCTACAAAGACGTTCAGAAACAGTGTATGTTAAACTGAGCCAAAGCAGACATACAGTTGCTAGGATTAGTGCAGTCTGGTGTTTTGAAGTGCAGCTTGTACTCACTTTGATCATATATATTTGTCAGAGCTGCCAGGTACCACTTTATAATGAATCTTGCAATGCCCAGTAGAAGTTCAAATCAAATCATCAATGGGTTCTTCTTTCATCTGTTTTAAGTCACCTGAAATGGAATAATCTTGATCCAAGATAGCCAGACAGCTTTTCTTTACAATTGAAGAAAATAGGTGCCTTTATAAAATAATTTGTCTCATCAGGTTTTAATTGCATCTTTGAGAGAGGTGAGCTGTTCTCTGTTCATATCTATTGCTTCTTATTTACTGTAAATAGACTTTCTACATGGTAGTAAGAGACCTGAAAAATTTTCTGTGGACCCCTACATTATGTTAATCTCAATTGACGGTAATAGAATTGAAATTATTTCAATTTGACAACTGCTTTTCTGCAAAGAGGTTCTATGTAGGACAGGACAGATATGGAATCAAAATGAGCTGAAAATATGAGAATTTTGGCACTTTTTTCTTAAAGTTGGCTAGAACTGTGGACTTGAGAAGAGCTTTCTCAGGAAAACACATCAGGCACCAGGGCTATGTCTTCTGCTTAAATCTGGAAGACGTATGTAAGTCTGACCTGTAACACATTATGGGATACCACCTGGCATATGAGGTGTAGGAATGTTACCCACAAAACATCTACTGTTTTGTGCAGCCCTCATTTGAAAGTGTGTGAGCTGAAAGTGGTTTTGCAGGCAAGTTAAGGAAAGAAAAGTTTCATGTACTTAGCTGTGTTTTGGAGAATGAAGAGCCCAGCTTTATCAAGAGTCATGTAGGTGTCATTGGTTATAACTATTGAATTTTAAGTGTTTGGTTAGTTTTTTTGTTGTTGGTGGCTTTTTTGGAGGGTTTTTTGCCTCTCTTTTTACTGGTGGAAACATGGATGTCTGAGGAACTTCTATTTATCCTAGGCTGCTGCATTTTAGCTCTGAAGACCATGCACTTATCTTAATTTAGACTTAGGATGTAATGGGTCTGTGTTTCTTTGTGATTGTGACCAATGTAAGTGACTAATATTGTTGCCTAAATCTAGCAAAATAAAAAATAAACCTAAAAAAGCCAACCTTTTGTAAAATTGCCCTCAGCATAGCTTGACTTGTAATGTGATCAATAATCCTTTAGTTTCAGAGAAAATTACTATATTCATTGCTCTGAAGTATGCGAATTCTTTGCATGTCTTTGGAGTCCACCTGCAGAAAAGAAGAAAATGCTAGATGTTTCTTTTTATTGCTCTAGTCCCAATTTATAAAACTTAAGTATGTCTATATTTCAAGCTAGATTCTTATCCATGTAATAGACTTTCAAATGAATTACACTTCAAATAAAAGTGAAGAATGAGCATAGGTGGTTATAAATGAGAAATCAAAATATGCAAATAATGTTTGGTATGAAATAACGGATTATACTGACAAACTGTACTTAACAGTCCTATAATTTATAATCATGGTATAGATTAATGAAAAGTAGTAATGGTTGGATTTATTTTTCTTCCTTTGGAATGGAACTGTTTTTCTAATCTCTCTTGCTTCTGTTAGATACTGGAAGGTAGGATAGTCTGTATGAATCCTGAAGTAATAAAATGAACAGTATTTCACGAACATGTTATTTTAAACTCAAGTGAGGGGTGTCCATTAAGCACTGTGGAGGGTGAAGACAGATTCAGCAGTAACTCCTGGAAGTGTCAGAGTGCGCAGTCTCCAATATGCTTCTCAGGAAAGTGGAATTGTTTTCTGTGTTCACATCTAGACAGTGCCGCTGACTCATGTTTAGGTGAACGTGGCAGGGTTTAGTGGCACAAGTTTTGTGGAGCTCCAGCACCCGTTTGGATGCAGGTTTGCCATGTTGCTCTGCTCTTGCCTGGTAATGACAGCAAGTATCTTGTTTTCTCCTGATGTGACCCTAATGAACAGAAAAGTCTGCTCTTTGTGCAGAATAATGAAAGCTTGTGCTATGGCCTATAAGGCTGTGAATGGTTGTGTCTGCTTATTCTAACAGGTAGTAGTCACTGAGGAGCAAAGAGGAGGCAGTTTCAGGCTTGGTAATTTCTCCTCTTCAAGGTAGGCTGAGGCAACAACTCCTCTGCCCAACTGGCATTGTAGGGCAGGACAGTTTTCACTGTCAGCTCTACACCTCAGTTCCTGTTACAACTCACAGTGAATAAGATTATGGTACCTCTTTGGAGGGAGGAAAGACTTTTTATTGTTTTTAGTTATAGTTCTTCTTCCCTTTTTGTTTTTTGTTTGAAAAGATTCACAGGGGCAGACACAAAGGCCTTTTAAACACAAATACATATCATGACATTCAACAGGATTAATTATTATAGATGCTAGATTCTATTATATTCCTTTTCATTATGTACTTCTATTTAAAGACTTCAGAATAAATAGTTGCAGAAATTATTCCTTTCTCATTGTATTAGAACAACAACACCAAAATAATTTTCTATGAGCTCGAATATCAAGCATAAATTTTCTTTTCATGTTGGCATAATAACATGCTGTGGTATAAAGTTAACATTAAAAATAACATGTATTTTTTCTTAGTGGTGTGATATGACTCTACTCCTTCTGATTGAGAGAGGAGCGTAGTGAAATTTTTTCCTCCGAAAATCCTTTGTTCCAATTATTTAAAAATTATTTTTATTAATGAACATGGGCTGGAATTTCCACAGAAAACACCAGAACTGAAAAAATGCAAAAGAAAAGATTATGCGTTTTGACACTGTATTATCTTTCAACTTTTAATATCTTTAAACAATTTACTTCAATCCACTCAAAATAACATAAGATTCATTGAATCAAACCACTGGTTTGAATTTGAAAACATTGTTTTAAAAAGCTGAAATATTATTTTTCATCTGACTTGTAGAAAAATATTCTCCAAACAGACATTACTTCCAAAATATCTATTTTGATGAAATGCTATCTTTGTCAGGGAAAAACACTCTGAATACTTGTGTCTAACTATAGTGTCAGCAGAAATGTAGTGGAGTGAATCAGATTGCTGTTCTTGTGCTGTCTGGAAAAAAGAGTGCAAGAGAAATGGAATTCAAACGTGAGAAAAGTGTAGAGATACATTTGTGTTTCCTATTCTTCCTTGTGCTGAATACATTAATACCCCTTATCATATTTTAAAATTCAGAAAATAAAGAAGTAAGTCTGAACAAACCTTAATGTTTTAGGCAGCATTCTAAGAGAGAACAAAAGCAAAACATATACAATGCTGTAACACAAAGTTGTATTTACCTTTACACATATGAGAAATTTTTATAGGAGACAGCCCATTTGTAACCATTAAATTCTTCATCCAGACTGCTGACACAACAGGGACAATGTGGTTTTTACATACTTTTACTTCCTCCAGTTTAATGAAGAGGAATTGCAAGATGGCTGCATCCCTGAAGTAATTCTTCAGCAGGGGTAAGGCTGAAATAGCTAGCAACCCTAATGAGGAAAAATGAAAGGGCATCACCACTTAATTCATCTCATTATTGGCTCTTAAAATGGAGATAAATGAGGCAGAGATAAAAAAAGGAGAGCATGAGACAGACATGCATTTCATTTCTGAGTGGCTACTGTGTAGAAGCAGGAGCATGTCTAAGCTGGGCTGTGAGTGTGAATTCTGGAGTGCCATCACCAGCTGGCAGAGATGCTGGCACAGTTGTTGCACTGACGACAGGTGGGCACCGCCAGGAAAGTGATTGCTTTAATTGTACCTTGTCTGATCATGCTTAACATAATCTCAGATTTCTACCAAAAATTTAAAGTACAGTTGGAAGATCTGCTGTGCCAAGTTGCATGTCAGGGGCCTCTCAAATAGCAGCAACTTGTGAGCAGGTTCTGTGGGAAATGTTTAATGCAGAGCTGAAATCTCTGTGCCCAAAATCAGGCCAAACTATCCCTGTCCTACACACACAAAGAGGCCTCATAAACAGTGTTTTACTGAAAGAGGTAATGTTCACAGCATTGTTCAAGTGATAGTGGCAGTTCCCTTTGTGTATTCCTCTAAGTCACAACAGATTTAGCAACCCATAAATGTCACACTCTAATAGTGCATTGAGTTCCTGCAGTGCGTACCACAGGGTGGTTTTAGGGAGGAGATGCAGAGCCATTGATTCCTGTGCTTATTGGTCACTCAACCTCCTACTCTCTGAAAATATGTGGAACACACCCCTTCTGCCTTAGATGTTTCTCTACCACCTCACACACAATGTTCTCTCAGAATGTCATAAAAGGCATGAGGCATCATTTCTGGCCCAAAGGACGCACCTTTGTTTTAACAGTCTAGACCGCTTTTGGGGGTTGGATCTGTTTCTTTTGTGTTTGTGGAATTTTTTTCTGGTGGTTTGCTAGGTGACTAATTGCTGGGTACTTGATGGATACTTGACTTAAACAAAGGAGGCAGCAGGTTTCTCCGGGTGGAACAGCAGTGAGCAGGAGTTTGGTCCGAGGACACCGCTCCGAAAGGACTGGAGTACCAGGGGACCCTGCTTGTTTTCTCTCTCTCCACTGGATTTCTCTCCAGAGGAAGACTGAACACATTTTTCGTCACCATTGGACTTTCCTACAGGACTATTTCACTTCATAGAACTGCATTTACTGCTCAAGGAGGATTTCATCTGGACTGCTTTCACCACCCTGATACCCAGGGTGTTGGGTCACATCCCTGCCTCTGTCAGGGCATTTTCTGAGGTTTTGTTGTTTCTTTGTTTTTGCTTGTCTCTTAGTGCTATTACATTTGTATTTGCCTTTGCTTTGTCTAATATTCCTAGTAAAGAACTGTTATTCCCACTCGCAAATCTTTGCCTGAGAGCCTCCAATTGCAAAATTATAATAATCTGAGGGAGGGGGTTTACATTCTCTATTCAAAGGGAGATTCCCTGCTTTTGCTGGCAGGTACCTGTCTTTCAAACCAAGAGAACCGCATACCCCAAAATCTTCTGTGCTAAAAAAAGCAAATAAATGATTTTTTTTTTTACAAAGACTTGCACTTGACCATATTTAGGGACAATTTGTAACTTCTATTTTTCAGAAGTTCAAGTTGTTCTAGTTGATTCACTGTAGTCTGGTTTAAGTCTTGTGCTCTTTTTATTCAAGTAATACTGACAATGCTCTTCATAAGGCCAGGAGTTTCTCATAACCATCAAGTGCCCTAAACCCCTTGAAGAGATTGCTGTTCTTATTTGCATCATTACTGAAATCAGGGGGAAGCTCATGGTGATCCAGAACCAGCAATAAAATAATTTGAATAAGAAATATATAAGTAAGAAATGTAACATAAATACAATAACTTAAGTAAGAAGAAGTCTTGATCATTTATCACTGTTTCATTTTAATGTCACTATGCAAACAGGATTTCTACATGTGTGCATCTAAATTGATTTAAAAAACCCAGTCTGGAGTTTGTTGGTTTTTTTTTTAATGTAAGTTATCTTCATGAAGAAAAATGTTAATACTTTAATTTCTTCTTGTACCAAAAATAGAACTTTAAATCTCAGAAACCCGTAAGAATGGTCTAGCAGTAAGCATGTCAGAGAAATGAAGTATCTTGCTCTCTCAGTGATCAAACAAAAATTTTTTTTGTCCCTTCTCTTCTCTTCACAGAGAAGTGAAATGTTGCTCCAATCCTTGTCCATTCCACTTGTGAATGTGAATGTTTCCAAAGTCTATCCATATGATGCTTAACCTTAAATCTCTTCTTTTCATATTCATCAGTTAGAAGAGCAACTAACTCTGAAGTTAGAGCAGCACAAAATGTCCTTCTTTACCAAGAATGTGGCGTCCTTATCCTTTGCCCATAGTCACTCTTCCTTGGACTTAGTTTCTTTCTTCTATTTGATCATCCATCACCAGTAGAATTGCTCATTGCAGAATTGTGTTTGCTGGGCACTCCAATTAAGCTTTTGGTATTTAAAGACCTGCCAGTATAAAATTTTGAATTTTGATTTGCTGAATGAATGCTGAACTATGTTTATCTCTCATACTGCTGTATTTCACTGCTTCATTGCAAAATCCCTCATTTCTGAATGGGAGTTTTGAACTGATCATTAATTATCCCATTAATTGAAAGTGAATGAAAAACTTCATTCTTCAAGAAGAATTGAGCCTTCCTGGGAAAAGATTTGATGTTTTGGTGACTGCTCTAAGTTTAAACAGAACAGATGTGAGTGGGAAGAAAATAAAAATTTTGAATAATATCTAGATTTTCCTTGCTCTGATCCTACATTTTTCCATTTTTTTCTTTACAATCCCTTTTTTGGTGCAAACTCTTGCCATTTGGTCAGATTTCAATTTTTATTTCTGCCTCAGTCTTATTTACATACTCTCCATTAATTTGTAAATTTCTTGAACAAATGCAGTGTAGAGTATCTTTGATGACCAGTTTGGATAATGATTTATTTTCTTGATGGTTCTCTCTATGTATCTCATAACTTCAGGGTTATTTATTTGCTCTGCTATGTAGTTCTCCTCCCCAGAATTTTATTTCTCTTAGATATTTTATTCTGCAAATCCTGGGTCATCAGCCTTGAAGAAAATTCAGGCCTCATGCTCCTGAGGTCCTTTATTGTCTTTTGAAATCAAGAATTTCAGTTACCGAATGTACTTGGGTTATAAGCCATGAAAGGTTGCTTACTGGGTGTCAATGTGGGAAGGCACATGAAGGATCAAAAACAAGGACAATATTTCAATCTCTCTAGAGTTAATAAACTCCCAGAATGTTCAGATCCTAAACTGTGTCTGAGTAAATGTGTTGAATGCAAAAAGCCATTTCAGTCTCTTGAACTGTCTTAGTTGCTTTTCTTATTTTATCAGTGGTGTGACTGAAAATGGAGCCATTGGAAATAATGATTTATGGAACCATATCTTGTCATTGTGACTTCTAGGAAATCAGTAAATATTCATGACAGGTGAAAAATTAATATGTCATTCCTTAAGGGTATCCTGTGGTGTTATGAAGACATGAGATAAAATTCTGCACTTATAAGAATAAATGTGTTCCCTATATGCCAATAGAGACATGGCCATTTACATCAATACTAATTTTTTTTCACACCACTGTGTATGGTAGCTGCCCCATATGATCCTGATTTATGGGTTCTGCCACCAGCACTTTTTAAAATTAAAAAAATGAAAGGACTTGAGAGATTCATTTCTTGAACGGCACATTTTTCATACTCTTTCATCAAAAAATATGACAAGTAGCTTATTATCTTTGAGAAGTTGCCATTTAGTGAGAGTACTGTCAGGGTTTTATTATTTGGATGCTTTAAGTACTTGACACATTTTATTTAATAGTGTAATATTATAAAAACTTGTAGATTTCTTAAAGAAATAGATCTTGATAATAATCATCTTTCAAATCTAAACAACTAGTAACTTTTAAATCAATTATAAAAAAAATCTGAAGCAGCTATTTTGAACTTAAAGTCTCACATTGAAGGTATCTCTTGTTACTGGAAGCACCTAAGAGCCATTCATTAGCATTCTTATGATAATCAGATTCAATACTGCAAATATACAAGCTCAAATATTTCTCTTGCATCTCTCTTCCTAGTTTTCTAAGTGATCTTTTATAAGATCAACCCTCGTTAAATCGGAAGGTTGCAACAGCACATTTCGTAGATTAGTGATTAATTCTGCAGATTACTGAAATGCCATTCAAAGAATCAAGCCACCTCTTAGGAAAAATCTGGATGTTCAAATACTCGTTGCTTTAGTATCTCCTCCTACCCAGAAATACACTGGCATACCGTAGTACACTTAAGCCAAGTTATGGCTGTCAACCAATCAGCAGTTCAACTTGAACTAAGCTGGAAAAATTACATCAGTGCTTGTAGCCAACAAAGAGTAATTGAACTGTAGGGAGTTACATAGCAGAGAGGGAAGTATGATATTAGTTATCAGAGAATGCACTGAAATAGGAATTTTGAAAAGACAGAGGGAAAAAGAGGAAAAAATAAAAAATTAGTTGCAGAATTTTTTTTAACAGACAAAGAAAATGTGCAGAAAAATTAAATTCAGTAAAGGAGAAATAGATAATGTGTGTCAGCTCCAGACTAGTAAACTGAAATGGTCATGTAAGCATGGAGGAGAAGTGTTAGTCACTCAAACAAAGCAGATTTGTGTATGCAATTGAATCATGGTGTTTCCCTATAAATTTTCACCCAGATTTAAGGCAAAAGTCAAAACAAAGTTACACTGCATAGAAAAAAAATGTTTTAATATATAAATGCTTGGAAACTCTCTGCATTTGCAGTGCTGTTGATGTGTCTCATGGGAATTTTCTTTCTGTGCCCTTAGTGCACCATATTAAAGAGTAAACTGTATTTCCCAAAGTCCATTGCACATTTACTATACATTAAATTCTAGGCCGATATACAATCAGCTGGAACTGGTGATAGCATATCCATGAAACATAATCATCCTGAAAAATTCTACAATGAAAAAGTAAGATGATAGATATAGCAGCAGTTCCTTTCAGTTTGAAATGAAGTTGAAATTTTGATTCAGGTAAAAGAGAAAGGTTTCTTTTCAAAATTTTCCAGTAGAATTTCTTCAGGGTCTTAAACATTTGACATTAAGCATCTATAAGTAGAAAGGGAAATGATTCCTTGGACCAGTCAGAACTCATTGGAGAGCAAAAGAAATTTCACATTTTATGTGAGCTTTGGAAAACTGGGATAGAATGGATACTTGGATTCCTAAAAATCTCATTTAAAAATTAAAAAAAAATTACTACAGAGTTATCCATTCGAAAGACCTTTATTGGACAGCAAAATTTGGAAAAGCTGCTTTATTTACCTCTTGATCATCAAGGTATTCTCTCCAAAAATCACATTGATGTATATCTTGAACACTAAATATCTTTTAGTAATTCACTGCTGCCTTCCCAAACTAACAGAGATTTGACTATTTATTCCTTCAGGAATGCCTTGCAACAACACAAATTTTGCAGCATGTGTCTTGCATTTTATCACTGAATGTATTAGATGAGAATACAATCTAAGCACAGTTTATTCCAAGAGTTTCCAGACAATCTCAGTCTAAAAAAATTAATGTATTTTAAGTTATGTTTTTCTTCACTTATTCTAACTCTCCAGTGTTACAAAATAAAAAAAAATATTAAAAGAACTGCCAAGCATGTACAGCATGGAATATTTGTAAATCTTCCTATGGACTGCAAAGCAACAAACAGGTCAAATAAACAGAACTGGGCAAAATACATTAACACACTAAAATATATTAATATTTTTCAAAAAAGAGCATGTGAAGTGATTGGTGAAGGGCACTTCTAATTATTATGGTGATTTTTTTAGCTTCTTTCCTAATGCAGGCTAAGATGGGATCCTTCAACAATACCAGAAAATTAATAGAAAATAACTGACCAGTTCAAAAGAAGAGATGGATGCATTTCTGCTGTAACACAACTTTTTGTTACTGAAAGTATTTGTTTATCACAAAATCTAGTCTTTGCTGTGTTGCTGTTGACAAACTATTTCACACGCATTTTTGTAACTTTCATGTAGCTAATACAAAAATAACTATTTTCACTTCTGTGTGTCTGTTTTCATAGATCTCTCCTTATGACTAAAATTTTAAATGTAAGGTGTTTAATGTTTTCCATCAGCAACTATGTATTTCAACTGTATGAAATACAGTTGCAAGTTTGCAGAAGGACTCACAAATTCCTGGGTTTGTTTTCAATTTTAATCTACTTATACTGGTATTTGTGTGTAGAAGGAATCTTTGAAAGTTGAATCATATAATTAAAACATCTGTGGAAAACTTGCTTTGCTGTAAAACCTAAGTTGTGGACTTGTGTTACAGAAACTTCCCAGAGTCAGGTGTGCTTACCCTAATGTGGTTCACAGCAGAAGTTAGTACCTCAGAACAGGGGTACCCAGGCAGTGACAGCCTCAAAATAGGAGATACCTCACAGTTGATGCAAACAGTATGGATGCAAGTGGATAGGAATCTCTGGGAGCCTGGCATGCTGAGACTGATCTACTTTTGTTTCTACTCCTCTGTGTAGACATAGTCAAAATATCCCACCATGAAATACCTAGGAATAAGTAATAGCCTAACGGTAGCATGCGCAGTTTGTACCTAAAAAGGATATTTTTGGAACCCTTAACCTGCCTGGCTTGTGCAGGAAAGATACAATCCCTTTTCTTTTCCCAAACCATCAGATCAGTGGATTCTCACAGAGCATTTCACTCCTGTTGAGTTTCTATACTAGCTATGTAATTAAATATTAATAAGGTTAAATTGAGATCAAAAGAGAATTTTGTGTGCACTGTGCCTGACATTAGTAATATCTAGCTGTTTAAGGTTTTCTCCTAGAATTAAGAAGAACAAGGTGCAAGTTCCTGGCCCATGACTGTATTCCTGTTAAGAAACTGAATGTGTTAATGACTTCTCTGAGGGTACTTCCCACATGTTAGGATTACAATCTGGGCTATGCTGACACGGAAAAAATTTTATCTAAAGACCATATTTAAAAATGAAAGCATTGAAAAATTACTTGCAAGGCTCAGAGAGGTTTCCTGGAACTCTTTTGGAGTTATAGATGCAGCCAGACTGGTTTCTGATTGGTGGGATGCACTTGCCCAATCCAGCCAGAACAGACCCTTCTGCAGCTGTCTGCTGTACAGCTGGAGAATATCTTTGAATGGAGCTAAGCAGACAAGAGAAATAATCTGAGAACTGAGAGCTTTGTCTATTTGGAGTATAGCTGCTAGCAGAAATGCAGATGTTTACTGGGCTAAGGAGAAGACAAGCTGACATCAGTAATGACGACAGTGGAAGAAAAATCCTAAAGATAGGTCATGATCTTCTTGTGGTTTCAAAATGTGCATACTCAAATTAGGAATCTGCATATCATATTTAATTTGTGTATATTTTACTTATTCACTTCCTAATTTACCCAAGATGAGAGGCTTTGGAGTATCTTCTAAAGTGTTGCTTGAAAAACAGTGAAAGCTGTGGTGTCTTCTCCACCAACAGAGTTGTTGTAGGAAGCATTGTAATGAGGCAGTGCTCATAAGTTACAAACTGGCCACTATGGTATAAGTGATGATTCTAGTTATTAAAATACAAAAACAAGTATATCATTATATCTCTAAATGCTGTTTTAATGTATTTTTATATAGATTATTATTAAATAAACTAGACTTCATAAATATAACTAGACTTCATAAATATAAACCACAGCTCTTATCTAGAAATGTTTTTTTGCCAGTTTTAATTTAAAGGGAGAAATAGGGTTCTAGTTGTCCTTTGCTACAGATTTCCTGCTGGTTCTTTATCTGTTTTTGAATGTCAATGAATAGGAGTTTCAGTTATTCATTAATATTCAAGAAGTGAAAATCTACTTGTTATCTCTTTGATTAATCCAGCCTATTGTGCCTTATAGCATCAATCACAAAACATTGCAGTGGGTAATGAATTGCTATGTGACTGCAGGAAACCATAAGGGATATTAAACTAAACTTAATCTTTTTAACTAACGACATTCTAAAATGAATGCAGAAGATAGAATTTCTCAATAAATGGCAGAGTGGAAGGCTTTCTTTGGTGTTTCTGATAGATATTCTTGCACATTTTCTGTATGAAAGACATGCGCACTAAAGAAAAAAAAAAGTATCTTTATTTTTCCTATGAAATAATTCCAGTCTCTGGTGTAACAATTTTGAAAAAGCTAATGTTCAAAAGTTTCTCTCAAAAGCTTTAGAATTTAGTTTTTAACTTCTTACTTTTTAACTTAGTAATGCATACTAATTTGAGGCTCTTGGTCAAGACATCATTTTTAGGATAACAAAAGCCTTAATAAATAGTAAGATATGTTCACCTAGGTTCATATTGCTATATGAAGGCTTTCCCTAGGCAGTACCTTAGGGAAGGTTTTCTCTTGCCCTTTGGAAGTTGCAGGTGTACAGGAATGAGCTTCTTAAGCCCTGCAAGTTTCAACTCACAAAGGTGACTGGAGGGTCTAAAAGATATTAATTTTTGAAGAAGGTAATATAAATTATAGGTGCAAAAGCAGACCCAAAAAAATATCTTAAAATGAGTTGTCCTTTCCAGTAAGTGTTTAAACAGATATGATTTGTATGGATGGTCAGGTCCTTTTCCATCCATTGCCTGTTTTATGCTTCTGACTTCCATAAACACAAAGTATACGTAGTAGAAAATAGAGCATGGAAAATTTGTTCAGTGAACACATGTGCTCTTTTTCAATGCATCTGCTAAAGAGTTTTTCTCTGCACAAAAAAAGTACAACTTTCAGTGAGTGTAGAGTGGTTTAACAAAGAAGTATAGTAGGCTGGTGTGTAATAGCTTTCCACAGTCATATCAGAAGTAAGGTAATTATTAGATTCCCAGAGTTCATTTTGGTTTAAAATCTTGCTTCTGCCTCAATAAGTATTGAATAATGAGCCCCAAACCCCCAAGTCTAAATCTAATTCTACCATGAGGTTTTAAAAGCTTATTTTCATGTAGGTGCAGAGTTTAACAGGAATCCTGTGACTTTTGCTTGAATGAAGGCTACCCTGCTGTGTTTGCTGAAGGAGGATTAGAGAAAAATGGTATTAATAAATTATGAAGCAGTTAAAATAAACTGCAGGCTAGCAGAACAACAGAGTACAAAATCAGCAAGACAAAACCTATACGTTTTACATCTGTACAGCTCAGAATATGAAATAGATGTGCAGTGCCTGGGACGCATGCCTATGGAAGGGAACAATGCTGAGTAGATGTGATCAATGCCAATGCATTCGTTAGCATCTCAGGCAGAAGCAGAAATATGAGTGCTCTTAGCCCTTAATGAATTCAAGTGGTACTAAAGACAGAATTTTTGGAAGTTTTATCTCACAGGACTGGTGCTAGCATAGGCAAATCTAGTGGTATACCCACAGCATCTCTACCCTTTTAAGTCTTTAATTAACAGATGGAAATGGAAGATTGGGCAACACAAAAAGAACATTTCTGAAGTTCAAAGTGTGTTTGGGTCAATTTCTGGAAAGGACTGTTTCCAAAACTGTCTTTCAGCTTTGGATTTAGCTCTGTGTACCCACATCTTAACATGTAACTCCATATATTTGCCAACTGAAAAGAGAGAAAATTAAACTATTTGAAGTGTTCCACCTAGGCAATAACAGAATATATTTGGTCATCATATTGAGCACTGGAGGAGCCAATCACACACCTATACATGGAAATGCCATGGGTATTTCATAACAATTTCACAAGCCTTTATATGGTATGGACGCATTACTCCACAGGTAAATTTCTGTTGTGTGGTGAGGACACTAGAGAGAGATAAAGTGGTATGGGCACATGCTCTCCTTTTTTAACTACTTCTCCGGTTTTGTCAAAAAAGAAGCTAAGAGATGACAGCTATGACAGTTTGCTGGCTTCTACCAGAGAAAACTTAATGGAATAAAAAGATTTTGTGGTGCAAAACAGAAAAAAAAATGGCAGGCTTTACAACACTCATGTTCTTGTGAACACAGATCTGGTTGCCATATTGCCTTTCACTGTGAAAAACATAAGGGCAAATCTGAAAGAGTGCTTCAACCACACCACTCCTTTCCATCAGGTGAATTATAAAGCTGAGCATGGTACATGGAATCACTTTACACCTCTCAGCCCCACTGCACATTGTTTTGGAAAATGAGTCAATATATTCCAGAGGGGAACGAAAGTAGGGGGTCATTTTTTTTTAATGTTAGTGGGAGCACTTAGCTGCTACCTAAAATTATAAAATCACTTTTAGTACATGTGAACACACATTCTAGTCTATGGCGCTATAGAAGAATTTTTTAGAAACTGAATTAAAACAGCTATATGCAACTTTTACTCTCAAAATTTAATGGATTATTACTTTGCTAGGAAAGTGTTTTTCAAGCAATATTCCCAAATGTTTCCATTCTCACATTTGGAAGGAGAGGAGCATCTGAAAACAAAAATTGGAATAATTTTAGATGAAAAATACACAACCAGATTACATTTCATGCAATGGTTAATGAGCATTCAGTCCTTGGCACTGTGGTAAAGATATTCACAAACACCTCACTGAAATGCATACATCGTGGATGTTAACTGCACATCAACTCCATTGATTCACATATTTATTCCTACCCCTAATTTCTGTTAACTTACTCATGGACATCATGTATTCCTTTCATGAGTCAGTTCTATGTCATCATCAAAGTACTATACCTGGGACTTTAATTTTTCCCAGATTATTTTTTTGCTATTTCCAGAATATTTCTACTCTGACTGTTTTCTTCTCCCAGTCTTAGGATGGGATGATGTAATGATCAGTTGATTTCTCTTTGTTAATGTACTAATACAGCTCACAGAGGTCTTCTCCTTCCCTGAGATATAACTTTAAACGTATGGAGGAAGACACATCCTTTTTTAGTCACCTTTTTGTTAGATTATGCTATCTAAGCTATTCGTTATGTGTATATATTTTTATTTAAATTGGAGCAAAGATAGGTAGGATCTGAACAATTACTGAAATTTTAAGCATTTAATTAAATAAACCTTGAAAACATCCATTATAGCTCCACCATGACAACACATAATTTGAAGATACCTTCTATTTTTCTTATTCTTTGTTGCCATTGTTATAGTTTTAACCACTACTCTCAATTAGTGCAGTACTTCATTACATTGTTCAATTTTTATTAGATTTCATTAACATTTTCAAAATAATTACTCTGTAAAGCCAAGTGAAAAAATAATTTTATATTTTGAGACTTATATCTGCAAAAGACAATAAATTTCTAAATACAGGTAGGAAGCGAAGTTCTATAATTTTTCTTAAATCTTACAAACTTGTGAGAGGGGGATGGAAGTTATGGGTATATTCAGATCTAATGCTACGAAAGACTGGGGAACAAGAGACTTCTTGAACTTTCTTTCATTTCATAATAGCTGTTTTCAGAATAAGGTTTCTCTGTCCCTTAAAATACGTAAGACTTCTGAGGAATATTAAACCCAAATATTAAATTTTGACCTGTGTTTCAACAGGGGTTGGAAGATCAAGCAATCTTACTGAGCTAAAAAAAAGGGCCTCTTGCTCTTTTTAAGGCCTTTTAAAGTCATACAGGTGATTTGCTTGTCATGCAGTGAATGGTGCTGACATTTCTGAGTTTCCAAAGCACTGAGAGGGCTTTTGGACTTTGTGAACAGGAGTTTGAGGCTCTTGGTTCCGCAGTACAACCTGTTCACTCACTTTTTTTATTCTGAGATTTAGATTAGTGTGGAACAGACAGACTTGTACATGCCAAGAATGGCCTCCTCCATGATACAACCGTTCCTCACTTGTCTCATGCTGTTCCTGACCATATTTTCCTTGTTTCCCCCTATGCTGGGAACTCCTCAGAATACACAGTGGTGTCTTTTTCTTGAGCATGATGTTCAGAGCACTGACTCAGGAGAGAGCAATGTTAGCTCTGGTGCCCCCTGAAAAGGAAGTGACATATGTTCCTACTAAAGTCGAGTTTTTAGAACAGGACTGGTGTGCTGATCTCCTGACTGCTGGGTCAGTATCCATATCACTGAGCTATACGTACGCTTCTTGTTTGCTTTCCTTAGGGATTAGGGAATATTGGATTTGTTGCCATGCAGTGTTAATTTACTCAGTAAAAATACAATCCTTTTTCAAAAGAGCATGCAACTTCAAGTTGAAAGCGAAAGTATTATTCTAGGAAAAAAAAAAAAAAAACAACTAAAAAAAGGATAGGTTCACTTACTTTACTCCCTGTCATCTAAACCCAGTACACTAACCAATTAACACTACATGTGTTATTTTTGCACTTCAACACCTTAGGAGACTTCAGTCTAGGTGCTGAAATTATTTGAACAGCTCAGATTTATAATGTTGGCAAGAGTATGGCAATGATAATAGAGACAAGGTATATTTGGTTGCATGCCACTAGGAAAATGACTTGCATTTATCCCCTACATGTATATTTTAATAAGACATATGAAGGCAGAAATTTTTTTCATCTGAATATCTCAGGAATGCTTAACATTCTAGCCTATGCATAATACTCAAATTTTTTTGGAAGTGCCCTGTATGCAGCTTCTTCCAGTCCTTCTTCACCCTTTCATATGTGGTGACATCCAAGAGTACAGTGGGCCCTTCTTGGGATTCCCCTGCCTGAGATGTTCCCGAGAGTCCTTTTTCACAGCCAAGTGATCGAAGAAAGAGTCAGAGCTGCTTGGCTTTTGCTCCCAAGGTTGTTTATTTTCTCTTATCTATAACGTTCTCCCTGACCAGCCATGATGCTCTCAGCAGGTCAGCTCAAGGCATGCTGCCTGCCCTCAGGGCAGTGTTATCTTTTTATACTATAAACTACGTAGACATTATTTACAGTTATTCCCCAATACCTATCACCTATGTTAGACAGTTAGTTTCTACTCTAAACCAATCCAAAAGTGCCAACATCGCCAAAAAGGTGGAGGCCACNTCCATGCTGAGCCCCCTGCCCGGGTCTCAGCCCATCCAAAGCCACAAGAGAGATGTCCTGGTTTCCCACAGGCCCTGACAGCATTTATATGTTCAGTAGTTAATTTAAGGAAAAAAATATCTCCTTATTCTTATTTCTTATTATTCATATTTCTTATTGTCCTGGTTTGAAAGACAGGTATCTGCCAGCAAATGCTGGAGTCTCCCTTTGAATAGAGAATGTAAACCCCCTCCCTCAGATTATTATAATTTTGCAATTGGAGGGTCTCAGGCAGAAATTTAAGAACAGGAATAACAGNTTCTTTGCTAGGAATATTAAACAAAAACAAAATAAGAGAAAATACAAATGTAATAGCACCGAGAGACAAGCAAAACAAAACAAACAGCACCCTAGAAAAAAACTGACATAGTCAGGGATGTGACCTGACAACCTGGGTGTCAGGGTGTTAGAAGCAGTCCAGATGAAATCCTCCTGGAGTAACGGTTGCAGTTCTATGGAGTGGAGATGGTCTGTAGAAGGTCCAATGGTGATGAGATGAGTCCAGTCTTCCTCCGGGAAGAAATCCAATGGAAAACAAAACAGGGTCATCCTCTGGTGCTCTGACGTCCTTTTGGAATGGCGCCCTCAGACCGAACTGTCCTGTTCAGCTCCTTTTCCCCAGGAAAAACCTGCTGTCCCTCTTTTGTTTCAGTCAAATACCCATAAGTATCCATCAATTAGTTACCTAGCAAAACCACCAGGAAAAAATTCCACAAACAAAAAAGAAACATATCCAACCCCCAACACTTATGATCTCTGTTCCAATTGCAGCATAGCCCTGATGCCAAACAGTCTGACAATAGCATGGACTGTTTAAATTGTTGACAAAAAGTACCTTTTTATTTTTATGCAGTCAGGATTTTTTTATTGTTGAGCATTTTTTAATAAAGGAATGCATACATGAGACTCACACATGACTTCTTCCATTAAACACTGTTTGACTATACTAATTTTGATATCAAAACCCCTTCACCAAACCAACAAGCTTACTAACTGGTCTGATATTAAAGCAGATTTACATATGTGGGAGAGAATGTGCCTCCTGCAGCCACTACCAGAAGTCACCACCCACTTGTTGCTGCAGAAGGAGCCCAGACCACAACAGAGGGGCTGTGAAAATGTTGGAGTAACTGCAAGAAGCAGCCTCTTGCTGATAAGGCTGACAGCTACCCCTCCACTGAAATCATCAGTTCTAAGTAAATTCTGAAAGAGCTTTGTGACCTCAGGTGACTTTTCTGGTACCCTGAAAAATTACTATGGTCCCACATGAGATAAGAATCTAAAGAGGAAAAAGATGTTCCAAAGCTGCCCTTTCAACTTTCTTAAGGTTTTGCAATCAAAAGTCACTACAAGGACTTCTTGAAATGGCAAACAGGGAGTCTCACAGGTTCATTCATGGGAAAGTTTTGGGCATTATGGCTAGTAGTAAAAGCCTCCTCAGCATCTATTTAGTTTTTCAGATATCTATCTGTCTGCTTTATACAGCTAACTCATCATAGTGAACTGCAGTGTGATCTTCAATGCCTGTATTTGTTATGCTATTTTGTGCATCAAGTCAATATAGGCTACAAGTCTTTACCCCAGAGTATATCTTAGCAGTTTGCTTAATGTGATTTCCTTCTAATACACACTCTTGTGTTTGCTTGTAGCCTTTTACTTTCACATTTTAAAATGATCACAGCCTAAACCAAAGGAGCTGAAAAACACATGACTCTTCTCTTTAAAATGCAGAGCCATCAGGGTCCTCTCCTGCAAAGGGCTGATAAGTGCTTTAAATTTTTCAAATATGGTAGAAATTGTGGCCTTTCGCCTTTAGCCTTGATTAGGGTTGGGATTTAACACATGCTGCCTCTGTATTTTCTCTGATTAGATTGTCCTTGGGCAAGTGCATCCAATATGTGCTAGGCAGGTCAGTGATCAGTCTTCCACTGGGAAAAGAACAAAACCAGGAAATATTCATTATTCATTGTGAGCAGATATTTAAGAGTACACCAGAGAGATCTGCCGGTTATGGGAATGTATTCTACAATCTTATTATTACTTTACAATTTGTTCTCCATGTTGGTCTTTACTGTATGCTTTTGTTATTTTAAGGCACTAGTATTTTTTTGACTTTGCATACATAAGCCAGAGTTCAATTATCCTCATATTTGCTTGTAAAATATTTCATTCTTTCAAACTATTTTGTCAGATCTAGAGAAAATGTTCCCTATTTTCAGATAAATTAATCAGGCCAAGAACATATTAAGAACTGCTGAATATTAACAGCATCAGACACTTTTCTGCAAGAATTTAACTGTGTTTTCTACATTTTAATGAAGTAAATATGCATGCTATATAGATATTTACAATGCACCATTTCAGTTATAGAAAATTTGTCACTTTTTTTTTCAAAGTTTTTTATCCCTAAGTTGAGTTTAGAGATCTTTAAATTATATTCTCAAGCTGTGGGCCCGTGTACAGCTGAACACAAAGGAGTGAAATTTGCCTTTCTGCAGGGAATCAATGTGATATGCAACACAAGTTCTACTTAAACTTGACCTCAGAAGGCTTAACATTTCTCAGAATCACAGAATAGTTGAGCTGAAAGGAACCTCTAGAGACCATCTAATTCAATCCCCTTCACAAAAATGGGGTTAACTAAAGCAAGTTGCTTCAGGTCATGTTGAGTTGTGCTTTGAATATCTCCAAGGATGTTGACTCCACAACCTTTCTGTGCAATCTGTTTCAGTGTTCAGCCACCCTCACAATAGTTAGGCTTTTTCTTATATTTTAAAAGAATTTCCTTTATTTCCATTTGTGCCCATTAGCTCTTGTTCTTGTAAGATACCACTGAGAAGGGTCTGGTTTCCTCTCCTTAATTTCTTGCGGCAGAGGCTTGATCTTGTCTGTCTGCCAAGTGCCCACCAAGCCGCTCTATCCATCTCCCTCCTCAACAGGACAGGAGGGGAAAACAAAATAAAAAACCTCATGGATTGACTCAAGGACAAGGAGGCCATTCAGCAATTATCATCACAGGCAAAACAGACATGGAAATGAATTTAACATGTTACCAATCAAATTAGACTAAGAAAATGAGAAATTAGAAAAATGTAAAAACAGCTTCCCTCAATCCTTCTCCCTGCACTTATCTTCACTGCCAACTTTTGTACCTTTTCCAAGAAGCTCATAGGGCACGGAAATGGCTGTAGTAGTAAGCCCATAACACTTTGTCCCTTTCTTCTCACTCTCTTCCTTTGTTCCAGTGTGGGATCCTTTCACGTGAATTTCAACACTGTGTCTTTCCCAAGGGCTGCAGTTCTTATCAAACTGTTCCATTATGTATCCTTTTCATTGCACACTTTTTATCCAGGAATGGACTTTTCCAGTGTGGGTTTCCCTCAGAGTCACAGGTTCTGTTAGAAAACCTACTCTGATGGGGTTTCTCTCCGCAGGCCACAGTTCCTGCCAGGAGTCTGCTCCAGCATGGGCTTTTCAAGGGGTTAATCCTTTTTTAAAGGTATATCCACCTGCTTGATGTGAGGTCCTCCATGGGCTGCAAGAGGATATCTACTCCCTCTTGGACCTCCACAGGCTGTCGGGTGACAGCTGCCTCACCATGGTCTTCTCCACAGATACCACCCCTGTAGCCCCCCATGTCAAATCTTGCTGCTAAAGCAAATACACCCGCTTTATATATGAATATAAACATTGATCAAATGATCTTGAAACAATTCTGCTTAAACTCAATCAACCCCATCTCTGAGCCTCTCCTTGTATGTCAGATCCTTCAGTCCCTTAATGATCATCATTGTTCTTTGCTGAACATGCCCCTTGACAGCCCTGTTCAATTTTGGACTAGGGAACCCAGTATTGGACACAGAACTGCAGTGGAGTTTTACCAGGGATGAGCAAAGGGAGAAAGATCACCTTCTTTGACTTTATGATTATGATCTTCCTAATGCAGCCCATGCAGCTGTTAGCTTAGCTGAAAGGGTACTTTGATAGATCATGTTCGACTTGGTTCCCAGCAGGACCCCCAGATAATTCTCTGCCAAGGGACTCTTGAACCTTCAACCTCAGCATATACAGGTGCATAAGCATCTTTCCTTCCAGGTGCGGAATATTGCAGTTATTGTTTTAAAGTATCCTGAAATCCAGGTCAACCCCCTTCCAAAGTCTGTCTAGGTCTCTGAAGGCTACCACAAGTGATTGATGTATCAACCACTCCTTCCAGTTCTGAATTATCTGCAAACTGCCTACGTGTACTCTTGTCCCGTCATTTAGGTCACTAATGAAAATATTAAATACTACTAGCTCTTATATTGACCTTTAGGATTAGACTTTCTTTTATCCTTAACATGCTTGGAAATTATTTCCAGAAGGATTCTCTCACATTCCCAGGGTTTAGGATTAGGCAAATCAATGTGCAGTTCCCTGGCTCGTCCTTGTAGGCAGAAGCAACATTTGCTTTCTTGCAGCCCTCATCAACCTCCCTTGACCACCATGACCTTTCAAAGGCAATAGAATTCTTACACTGACACTGGTCAGCTCCCTCAGCACTTGTGGGTGCATCCCTTCAGATTCCATAGACTTGTGTATATCCAGTTTGCTTACCTGTCCCTAGTCTGACCAGACTCTTCTGAGAAATATTTCTTGCTTCATAATTTCCCACTGGTTTCAGGGACCTGGCATTACTGAGGGAAAATCTTACCAGTAAAGACCAAAGTGGAGAATGCACTGAGTTACCTCTGTCTTCCTCATGGTCTTTGTCACCACAACTCCTGTTCCATTTAACAAGGGACTCAAATTTTATTTCATCTTCCTTTTACTGTTAATATACCTGTACAAGCCCTTCTTGTTTCTGTTTGCTTCCTTCACTAGATTAAACTCCAAATGGATTTGGCTTTTATAACCTAAGGATGGGACTCCCTTTAGTACTTTTGTTGATTATAAGGTCTGTCTTGTCCACATCTTCCAGCACTCTTCACTTTCCAGGCTGATCTACCCCTTCTTCACTTGACTGGGGATATCCAACTCCTTTCTTCGCTTTCCCTAGTTTAAAAAAATAACATTCCATGGACTTCATATCAACCAGAATAATTTTGGGATCCATGTAACCCATGCATTTAATAGCCATAATCATAATTGTTTCAATTTGAAGCATTGGGCAAGAATGATTAAAGATTTTCTGATTAAAGATTTGATGACAATTGTCTGATTGATTTGATCTTTCAAGCTTGAAAGATTCTTGTCTGACTAAAACTTTGAAAGCCACTGCATGATGTAATTTTTTTCTGTTTAAAAAGTACCCTTCAGTTGAGAAAAGACCTCTGAGATCAGAGTCCAACCTGTAATCTCTTACAGAACGTATTTATAAGATCTACGCAGCAAGATGAAAATTTTAATATGTTAAAGACTTTTAAAAATAATTGTTCAAAACTGTCGATCTTTCTTAAAACATGAAACATTAAAATCAAAATCAGTTATTTTTCTGATTTGTGAAGTCATGAATCTCCCAGAAAAGAGTATGATAATTTGACTACATTGGTACTGTTTTTTTCATAATTGTAAAGAATAGTTCAGAATATTTCTGGTAGGTTTTCATAAAGATTTGGTATTTTCACAAAGTCCAAAATCCTTCCTGTTAATCTTGCTCTCCAGTCTGGTTTGTGTTTTGAATCAAAGACATTCAGTTTTCCCATAGTCTGCTAATAAAAACTCCTCTTCATTCCTGAAGCACTTTTTCTTCCATGGACATCTTGCAGTTGATTCTTTACCCAGTAATGAATTTCAGCTCACATTTCAGCACACACAAGGAACCAATGCTTAATGTTGTCTTCTGTTCAGGTGTCCTGTCTGCAATGTAATGTTAGATTTAGTGAATATGAGGCCCAGAAATTCAGTCTGGTGCAAATCTTTTATAATCATAGTACCACGCCAAATCTTAATGTTTCTATTTGTTTTCACCTTTTTGTTTATGTGTGTATGTTCCTTGATTGGTTTACTGTCCATCATTTACATACCCTTTTGTTCCTGTTTACTCTGTCTTCCTGAACAAAAATGAAGAAACCTTCATAAATACAGATGTGTTCACACAGTTTCTGAAGATACATATTTTTTTGTTAAATTATGTCTTTGTTTCAAGAGCTATGTTATTCAGCTCTGTGATGCTTCCTTTTAAGCCATGAGGAAATAATCCTATTTTATAGATGAGTCAAGAGTGCAAACAATGGAATCATACAATTAGATAATGTTTTGGATCAGAAGGGATCTCTAAAGGTAATCTAGTCCACCCCCTCTCATGGGCAGGGTCACCTTCCACTAGACCAGTTTGCTCAAAGTCTGATCCAACGTGGCTTTGAATACTAAATATATTATTTACATGTCAGTAATAATAGCATGTTATGTAAGCCTTTTAATATTGAGGAATTTTTTTTCTTTATTTAAATGTATTTATTTATTCTTTATTTTTGCAATATTTAAATTGCAAACTATTTCTAAATATTCCTTCAATGGTGGGAATTAAACTCTCTATATTAAGTATAGTTGGAGTTTACTACTCTAAGTTGCTGTGTAAGGAAATTTCTTCTGTGAAGATAACACGCTTTTTCTTAGAACTATGATCCTTTCCCCAGTTTCTGATTATTTGCAAAACAGTAAGTATTTGGGCAGAAGTTAATTGCTTCTGTTCAATCATTTGACACATTCTTCATTACTTTTAGAGCATGTGAACCTTTCACCCAATCACACTTACAATTAAGACTGATGAAATCATTAGATGTGTTACAGACATTCAGTTTATCCATATAGAGTTTGGCAACATCTTAAAGGTCTCTGTCAGGTTCATTCACTGTTTAATTATTTGCTGTTGATTCTGAATAACAATATGATCACTGTCATTTGTCATTACACTCTATTGCAGGCAGAAATTTTTGACTGTGTTGCTGGTGCTTCCATGAAGGTTTCAGTTATGTGAACAGGAGTTAATAACATCTCACTAAAGTCTGCAGTTTCCTTGTGAAATAAACCCACTATTTTCTTACAATCCATGAGGAATAGCAATGAATACTGTAATTGATGAGGAAATACTGTGCTGTCCTATACTCAAATCTAACTTGCTTTCCTTGATGATTATGTCTCCTAAACAAAGTCAGATTTTGAGGAGTAGAACTCTCACATGTTGCTGTTCAAATGTTTCTTAATGAAAGCTCACAAGGCATGATCCAGTTGTCTTGGTTAAAGAGTGTAGAAGTGACAGATGCAAAAGTACCTTCAATAACTTTTATTCTGTGATTCAGCTGCAGAGTCTTGTTACACTTTATTTTAACAACTTGTCTGAGAAAGTAGATAATGTGCGATATCTTCTTTGGTTATCCTGTTAGGACTGAAGTAATGGAAAAATAATGCTGGATAATGATAATCATGCTGGTAATTTATAAGCCATCTATATCCTCACCTTCTCTGTTTACTGTGAAATATTCCCTGTGACTTCTCAAGGGGTAAAGCTTCGTCCTCTTTATTACCTTTGATTACAAACAGAATATAGCTCTTTGGATTATGTCAACATTGAGGAGAAAACTTGTAGTTGACCGTTTTTAACCAGATTTTTCTTATGGTGGGATAATCCTGGTTTTAGTCTATTTCATCCTCTATAGCAGAAGTAAGTAAACCAGGTATAAATACAGCACACAAGTGTGTAAGTATAGAATATGTTGAGGACCAAAGGTTCTGTATGGCTGATGTATGAGCTTTTCCTCATGTGTATACACCTTTCCTCACATATAGATGGCTGATTTAATTATGCAACCCATCTATATCATATACTCTACTTTAAAACTTGCACCCATGATAACTGGAAGCAGAGAGAGACACAGAAAGCTGGGGATTTGAAATCCTTGTTTTCAATCCATGCCAGTTGCCACTTTTGTATTGCTGATGTTCTTCCCTAAAAACAAAAAAGAAAAAATAAGAAGATGAGGTATAGATCTTTCTGTAGTTGGTTCCTTGTTCCATTTTCATCTTTTCCTCTAAATTGAAAAAATTCCTTTTGATGAAAGGACCTTCTCTACAAATGTGTCTTGTTTATTTTCAGGGAAGAAAATAGTATAAAGGCATTCAGTTTGAATGTTAATAAAAAACAAATATGCTGATTTCTGGAGTAATTTCTGTACTTTTTGGCTTTCTACACAAATGTGTTTTCAGTTGGGGCATCTAATGCCTAGAACCCTGAGCTGCTTTCAATCACTGCTCTAAAACTGTGACAGCAATTGAAATTACCTTGATTATGCTCACAAAGGTGTTGTGAAGCTTAAATAATTATTATTAAAAAATACTTCAAAATTGTTAGCTTGAAAGATGAGGTAGCAGCTCCTAAAATCTGGGACACATCTCGAAATCTTAGGCAATGTTATCTAATACTTAGAGCATTGCTTAAGTGTTATTTGAGACTACTACAGATAAAGAGGTGTGGTTTACCTGTTTATAGAAATTCTAAATGCAAAATAATAGCAACAGGTCTGTCTGGATGCAGGAAGTAAAATAATTTTGTAAAGGAAGGCTCTAAAAGATACTCAGTACGTGTTCTCAGCAGCAGGGAGACTTAAATGGGCTACTTTTGTTCCCTCAGAATGATTCATAGCCTTATCTGAAACACATTTGTCAAAGGGATCCAGGGTTGCTTATTACTGGGAATGCTCACTGTGAAAAGATTAAATCTCTGTGTACCACGGTAGCCCCTTTATACAAGTTGAGACTGCTGAGACTCACGATAGGAAGCAGAGTATATTAGTCTGGGCAGAACTATGTTAATGCACTTTGCTGTGCTCAGAACAGTGGGAAGATGTTTGGTGATAAGGGGACCTGCTCCGCCGTCGCTCTGTCCTCCCCTCACTGAAATTCTAGTCCTTTAGGCACTCTTCCTACTGCTGTTTCTCTCGAACCGTAGAATGTGTGTCCGTAGCACCTGACAGCACTCAGAATTCTTTGTTCCTGTTATGTCCTTTTTTCCACACTCTCCTGCAATGCTGAAAATACAGTTTTCAAAGGCCAGGCTGGTTATCTTCACACTGTGCATTGCAGGTACCAGTGCAGACAGCAGTACAGAGTGGATTCACTTCACCTGCCTACAGGTGCTCGCATCTGAGTAACTTAACTCCTCTAACAGCCATTGCAGAGACAGGCACAGTCACAATCAGGCTCCTGCTAATGGTCAGGTGAAACACTTTTTTTAGAATTACTCCTAGAAGGAATTTAGAGGAAATTTAGACAATTAGGTCTATGAGCTGGACTAGATAACCTTTCAATGTCCCTTCCAACCCAAGCTATTCTATGATTTTACTAAATTTAATAATATGCTTCCCACCCTAACTGATAAAAATAATTGTGTGATCTATTACCAATTACATAAGTAGATGGGCCATGTCTTTTATAAATATAATAAATATAATATAATATGATAGGATATAATATAATATGATATGATACAATAGGACATTATAATATAATATAATATAATAT
>WBNO01024948.1:0-29150 GCA_013400575.1 Peucedramus taeniatus
GAAGTTGGGATTGGGCCGATGGTCAAGAACATTGTATCATGCAGAAGAATCTAAGATGAGGAGAAGGTAAAGTTAAGCAAATGATGCGGAAGGGTGGCAGAAGTGAGGATGAGGAACATGGGTTCAATGAACTGACACACAATCTAAAATCTTGCTGAGAAATAAGAATAATCAGTAAAATAAACTCAGGTAATAAAACTCCAGTCTCACTAGGCTCAACCATCCATCCTCACCTAGATATTGTTACTGATCTTCTCTAAGAGATTATTGGCACTGTTACTGGGCTGGCAGCTGAAATGAACTGACTATTCCAAGGAAAGAGGTATCAGATTGTCAGCTGCAAATCTGGATGTGGTCTTTCTCAGCAAGCAGCATTCTGGTAAGAACAACAGCAGGCTGAACATGTGAAAAAGGTGTTCAGCTCTAGATCTTGTTTAAAATATCAAAGCAGTCTTCATTTCAATACACAGCCTATATTGCTTCTCTACTTCCTCTCCCTCCAGCTCTGCTCATCAGAGATTCTTCTTCTTTTGGTGGGATTTCTGTAGCGCCCTCCATCCTGTGAGCCTTATAATTTTGGAGAAAATAAAGGTCTTCATAGTAAAAGTAAGGCATTATTTGGGACTCTTTTATCATTTTATCAGGAAAATGTGAAGACCCTTAAAGGGGTAGAATGCAATTTCTAAGTGTGACATTTGTATAAATCTTTGGATGGCTTCTCTTTCCTGTCCAATGCAGTGTTTTTGATAGACCTGTAATACATCACAGAATGAAGAGGGAGAAGATAATTTTCCATGTATTCAGACAATCTTTTTGAAGTATTTTGGAATGTCTTTTTATATTTTACTTTGCAATTACCTAGTACCATGCAGGTTTTCTCTTTTTACTGTTGACTGGCTACATTGTGTTTGTGTGTGTGAACTGTGTGTGCACTCTACTGTGAACTGTAAAAAAGAACCCTCCAGACAATTGCACATATTTAAAAGCAAACAAAACATGCATTAAGCAAAGCATAAGAAGTGCTGTGGCAATCCAGTAGTGTCTAGGGAATGGGAGAATATAGACATCCAGTCCTGAATGTAAGAATTAGAGCTGCTATGTTTTTTTAGGATATAGCTGAATGTGCAGAAGTACAATAGTCAGCTGGAGTTTAATAAAAGGGAGGAGTGCAAACTAGGTGATGGGGAATAAGTCAGCTGTTCTTAGGTCAACACACAAGAAATGGAAATCTTCCAGTCAGGAAATTTTCTGACAAGAAGTTGTTAAATGCAGGATTGCAATCTGAGCTATGTAAGCCCTATGACAGGGCCATATTTAAAGAAAAGTCAAGAATATCTCTGTGAAGAATCCATGAAGATATTTTATTTATGAAAATGAGAGACACCTTAGTGTGGACACTTAAGCTGGAAGAGCATAGCTTATAAGCAAAGTCTGCAAAATGCTCCTTTTCTGTTTCTTCTTTCTCATGTGGAGTCAGTTCTGCAATTAATTAGCATAAATAAAGTATATTTCCCCTAGACTGCTGCAAAAAATAAGTCAGTATGAAAATCAGAGAACCATTTGGTTATTTATGGGAGGGGACTTTAGCTGATGTTGTTCTTACTTGTATTTTCATCAGCTGCTCAGAATAAGGAGAGAAGGCTCTTCAGGCTGTTGCCTGAATTCTGTTTACCTCAATGGATTTACTAATTTATGTACCAATCTTTGGGGCTTTAAAAGACATTAGGATACATAAAAACAATTTTCATTGAAAATTTTTCAGCACGTAACAATGGCAAGTTGTTCATTTATTTAACTGGCTTTCATATATGTGTGATTTCTTTGAAAAACCTTTTGTCTCTTGTGGGTTGAGGCAAGAAAGACTTTGGAAAAACAGTATCTGAGAGAAAGATTTAGTCAAAAAGCACCAAAGATATCAAATATTCATTAATAATAAAAGAATCTCATCACATTCAGTAGAGATAAGGATTTCTCTACAATGCCCTGTGAAAAGTTTACTTATGCAAGATAAGAAACTTCACCTCAAAATAAACTTTACCATCACTTACCAAAAACTGTTGTCAATTTCAGTGTGCCAAATGTGATTGCCTATTTAGGAACCATATATCTGGAGTAAAACTGGTAATTTGAATGGAAGATAGGTCTTCAAACTAGCTTTGTTTTGAAATCATACCACCCTCCTCTTTCCTATCATCTTACCCTAAATCTTAATATTTTATTTCTAGTACATATTGACAAGTCAGTGTTTCCCTATTGCTGACATGATAAGGTATGTAATGCATAAGCTAAAATACAATTAAATATCACAATAAAAGAAGCATTCTTTTAAAAATAAAATTTCAGTTATATTAATTCTTACAGTAGAATTCTCTTTGTACTACAGAGATCTTAGTTTAAAACCTGTGTAGTTGCATTAAATTCTGGTTTTATGGAGGAACATTAATTTGAAGTGCATTTCTCCTTTAATGTTCCTGATACCAAGAGCTCAATTGCTTGAAAAGATTCTTACACACATATTTCTTAGTTCAAATAAAACTTATTTGTTGCATCTTTTGTAGGTCCCTTGAAGTGTTGAGCAGAAATATCAACAGAACTTGCTTGATTCTTTTCCCCCTACACTGTTAATTAGACAACTGAAATATCTCCCCACAAGTTTAAAGTAAATAAATGGCTATGGATGGGCATTATGAGAGTGTAAGGAAGGACAGATGCGCTGATTAAGAAATTAGATACTCATAGTGACATTGCCACAAACCTTATGTCTTGCCTAACTGAACTCATAGCATTCGTCAGGACTATCTCATTGATATGTCAGGTGGATGTATCATGTTCAAATGCACCATGCTACAGGCAGTTCTGTAAATCTTGAGCACTTAGCTACAGCTAAAGGAAAACTCTCATATCCTGTACAAAATGACACCAAAGTTGTCACTGTCTAGGTTAACAATGACAGTGGATATTTAGCTACATGAATTTTTCTGGCTTACCATCTGTCATCATGTTCTGTGCTTTCACTGGCACATTAAAGCTGATTAGTCCACATCAGCAAGTGCTGCTTTGAAGAACAAATTAAAATACACCAAAAGCTAAGCATTACTTTAATTGTCTCCCTGGAATGCATCCAAATTAAAATATGTTTGCATGGATAAAAATGATAAAAGAAACTGCCAACAGACAGCAGAGCAACCCCACACTATTTGGTTAAGGTCAGAGGACCTTGCCCAATTGGGACACAAAGCACCTCAAATCCTGTGGTTAGTCTTGGGTTCCCAGCTATAAGAAGGACATTGAGGTGCTGAAGCAAGTCCAGAGAAGGACAGTGGAGCTGGTGAGAGGTCTGGAGCACAAGTCCCATGGCAAACAGCTGTGGGAACTGAGGTTGTTTAAGCCTGGAGAAAAAGAGGGCCAGAAATTATCTTATCCCTCTTTACAACCACCTGAAAGGGGGCTGTAGCCAGGTGGGGATCTACTTCTTTCTCCAGGCAACCAATGACAAAACCAAGAAGAAATGGCCTCAAGTTATGCCAGAGAAGGTATTCACCATATTTAAGCCTTATGTGTAGTTCAGCTACTTACAGGAGCACAAATATTCCTATATTTTAACAAGGTTACAGCTAATTTTTTAAAGTGTAATATCTTCTACTGGCCAAGTAGACTCAAAGAATCGAAAGATGATTGTTAAATGCAAGGCAAATAAGGAATTTGTTCTACCTAAATACACTTCTAAAGTAACAAGCTGAACAGCGTGTTACATAAATTATTTGTGTATATATTTTTAAATGCAAAGAACATAAGATTTCTATGGAGACAGGCAAAATATGATACACACCTAGTTCATCCCCCTTTCTGTCATCCCTTTGTTTTCATCTAGCATGCTTCAACAGTATTAATCTTTTCTTATTTTCTATTTTATCCCAGCAGCACAAAATAACCACAATAAACACAGCTGTGCCTGCACTTTTGAAAGCAAGTTGCTGGAAATGCTTCTTAATTTTTTTACCATGCAAGTTCATAAAATGTAAAATTACGATATCTCAATCTCCTTATTTTAAAGTCTATCAAAGATGAAAAAAAAAAACAAATCACAATAAACCTAGAAATTATTTTCACCAGAAATTCATCTAGAAAGAAATAATTTAAGTTCTAGTAGGAAAATAGAAATTTTACAAAGAGTGGAACCTATCTGGAACCAAAAGATTTTATATTTATAAAACATGTGTGTGTGTGTGTGTTTGTGTGTGTGTCTGTGTGTATTTCTTCCCCTTTCCCAAGGCATTAGGTGTTTGCCATGCAAACACATTCAGATTATCACTGTATATTTATACAAGTGCTGTCACCTCTGTGGTTTGTCTTTATTGGTTCTATGCCTTTATTAGTTCTATGAAGTTCTTGCAATCCCAGCATAGAAGAAATACTTCTATTCCTCATAATTACCAAGATAAAATATTTTAAGAGCAAGACTCAGCTGCTCTTAGCAGTTGGTGCAGAAAGCAGTACCACACCTGGTCTGCAACTGGAGCACAACGATCAAGCATATGTTCCTGCAAATATTTAGTATTTTATACTGGATGTCTACAAAATACTTAATGTCAAGATGGCTTTTCCTAATTTTCCAGTACTTTGGGGTATAGATTTTGACTATATACCAGGTCTTCCCTTTGAACAATGTTGTGACAAGAGCCTGTGCCAACAGCACTTGGGTAAAATATGTTATCCATGCAATTTAGGTGTCATGTATTCCTATTTTTTTGAAACAGATTCAGTGATGTGGAATTTGCTCAGTTTTAGTATGTATAGCAATTAATTCTTCCTTTTTTCCCTTTCCTTCATAATTTCTTTCTCTCTGTATGTGGAGGGGTTTAAATATTCATGCAAGATCAGGACATTAACTTATTTCATTCCATTCAGCCCTCACATTTGAGTCTCAGTGGTAGAATATGTGCAAGATGCAAATGTTTTAAGGGCTTCCAGAACATATTAGAAACAGATTTTTGATTAGGCTGCAGTGGTTATGATATGGATGAGTACAAGTGAAGTGTGATATAAACAAAAGCATAATGGTAATGTTTATTATGCCAAAACCTTCTACTGTTTGACCCCTCCTGGCTTTTTTTGGTTTTATGACATTCCACTGGTTCGTATCCACCTCTTGAAATGTCAACAATGTACTTTAAATTTTAGAAATGCAATTAACTCTACACTGAAAGTATGGAAAATGACTCTCCTATTTGGTCTGTTGCAGTTTGCTGCTAGCTCATTTTAGATTAGTTCTCATTACTAGTTGGGCTGTGAAAGATACTCGTTAAGTTATGGCGAAAAGCACCATATGCTCAAGAGGACATAAGTCTTAAGATTAAATTCTGCTGCCTCCTCTTGGCCAGCAGTTCATTATAACAGACCTTGTTTGCATGCATCACCAAGTGCTCTTGCCAAAAATGGTACAGTAGCATTTTGTGGTTTATCTGCTAAAAATTCAAAATAAGTAATTTTATCTTTCTTGGTTAGCTCCAGGTTCTTGGCATTAATGCAATGATAATAAAGGAAAAATGCTCTAATAGCTTTGCAGGGATCAATGGCAATAAGGGCCTTCAAGCTGCATAGAAACGGAATAGAAGCTCACAGAATAAGAGAAAATAATCTTGAAGTCATATATTTTCTGCCACTTTAACCCTAACCAGATCCATTTGATAAATCAATGTTTCCAAAATGAAATTCAACATGATCCTCAACCATCTGTGGTTCATGTACGGGTATTTGGGGATATTTCTCTACAGTGAATTACACACTAAGTACATTTAAAATTCTTTTTTTAAGGATAAGGCCAGTTTTCTTATAGAATTGGACAGCTGGACATTTATTTGGCACATTTCAGTGAAGCTGAAGGAGATAAATGAAGTCATGGAAGCAGTAACCATGCTCTGTCCAGGCAATAAATCCTGCTTCTCAGCAGCACAAAACAGCTGGGGACAGTAATTCTTACATGCCCATACTATTTCAAAACCTGAGTTAGCTTATTAAAAGTGTAGTAATGGTACAGCTTCATGGTACAGCAACATCACTGACTCAGTCTTCATCGACAAACTACTCAGCCCAAAGAAGGACAGAACTAATTTTTAGTGAGAGTTTCTTACACAGACACTAATATTGTGCTATGTTTTCAAGCTTAGCCATCAAAATAATCACTCCCTTCAGCACTAAGAACCTTATTACACTGTCATTTTAAATCATCCTTTCACCCCTGTGCTACTACAGCTTCTTATCAGAAGCTTCTCAAAGCCCCTTTGAGGTGGGTGGGTGTGTGCTTCATAATGAAAGGACCTTTATAAATGCCTTCAGCGTGTTTTGACAGCTGACAATTATATTAGTGTCAATTCAGACCAACAATACCTACTTGTTCCCTAAAAAAAAAAAAGCCTGCCTAGAAACAGCAGAAAGATACCTAACTAACATCCTCTTCTGTTAATGTGTAGGTCTGAGCTGCAATAAAAGCTGAGTCCTCCCCTCAACACCACTGCATGACTCAAAGCACAGCACCATCCAACACATTGGCAAGAAGTAAGAGCTATCTGACTTCAGGATGTGGCAAAGCCTCACTGTACCAATGAGGAAGATAAGAGCTAGTTCCAGGAATGCTGAAATAGTTTCCTAAGAAAGCAATCTATTACTGTTAATATAACTGATTGTTTCTAGAGTTTTTATTACAAGTTTTTTACCATAAATAGATAGAACCCAACATTTTGACATGTAACAGGAACACATTTTAAATGCAGCATATTACTGTGTAAAAGTATTTACATGACTCCTCTCACAATATCTTAATGCAATTAACGTAAAGACATGGCCAAATAAGACCAACCAAATAAGGTTGGCATCTGGGAGGTAATATAACAATAAGCTTGTCCCATGTTTTCAAAGACAGAGAGCAGTATTTTGGTTATACAGAAAGATGACAAAGCAAAAATAGTTCTACATTGTTAAAAAAAAAAAAAAAGGCAAAACCTACTAGCCTTAAAATTTATCATTTTTAAGATTAATAAAAACAAAGAACAAAATACACAAAACCCCCCTAACAAACAAACAAACAAAGGAAAAGAAAAACAGGAAAATAAAACCAGAAAAAGAATAAAAGAAAAAAGGGAAGTGCCTGTATGTATTTTCAACGATGACATTGACCTTCTTTTCATTTCTCTAGTATTCAAGTGCATCAGACAAACTTTTACATTTCTTGGATATTCTTTGTTTCTAAGTCATTACCTCCAACAGTTTGATTAAGCAGTATTCTGGTTGGTGAAAATAAATAAAGGAATTTGTAGGTGAAAGTGCTACTTACAAATATTTCTACAAATTGAGTCAAATGCAAAGTGGAAGTCAGATTCTTCAATGTAAACAGCTGGGGATAGAAAGAATTTTCTCAGCTCAGACATACCGAAGGTGGTAAACTAAGTGAAAATGGGTGGTACCAAGCAACAGGACAAGAGGCAACAGGCAGAAATTGATGCATGGGGAAGTTCCACCTGAATATGAACAAGAACTTCTTTACTGTGCAGGTGACCAAGCACTGGCATAGGATGCTCAGAGAGGTTGTGGAATCTCCCTTACTGGAGATCTTCGAAAACTGTCTGGATATGATTCTGTGAAATGTGCTGTAGGATGACACTGCCCCAGCAGGGAGATGGATCACTTCCGATCTTACCCATTGCGTCTTCAGTGAAAATATAAAAGCAAATTTCAAAATGTTGCCTGAGACAAGAGAGAGTGTTTTAGAAAGGAGACTGTACTGGAAAGTTACAGGAAAAATTACATGATGATTCATAATGACATGAAGGACATCAACATAATTAATGCAAAGACAGTCTGCAAACACCCTTAATCCTCCAGTATGTATTAAGCCTGAAGAAAAGGAATCACTGTTAGAGAAAATGGGTAGGCTTTAATCTATATCTATACTGTCCTTGACACTTTTTCTGAGATTCCTGATTATTACCAGTTCATATGGTATTGCTGAGGATGTGCAGAAGCTTTTTGCTATAGGATAGTAAGTCTTTTAACCAATTTAATTTAATCTTATTTCATTTGTGCAAATCATCCTGCAACAAATATTGACTTCTTTGCAAATATTGAGTATAACTTTTTAAACACATTATGCAAATAAGATTTCAATCTGGCAAACATTACGAACCAACCATTTCAATATTGCCTGTAATAATATGCCTGGATGAATAAAGGCAGGTCTATACATATATCTATTTATTACATTTAGGCTAGTTCACGTTTTTACCTTGACCTCATGGTGACATCTCTGCTAAAATAAAATATATTTTTCCTCTCACTTTAAAGGAAACTGAAGAGAAGAGGAACAGCTGCTGTGGAGATATTCCATGATAGATGGCTAAACTGGAGATTATCTGAACCTAGGTCACCACCTAACCAAATAAGAGTACTATTTCTGCTGCATGATCAAATGACTGAAATCTCAGATAACCTGGAGAAACAGCATTATATCACAGAGCAAAAATGACTTCTCTCATCTGGAGTTAGCTTAAACTTTATTTACAAAAATGTTCTGAATAACAACTCATCTTCTTCCATTCAAGCCAGTAGCACTTTTGTATGAAACGTTCTAGAAAAATAAACAATATGAAAGTGATTAAATGTAAAAAAAGCATTTTCAGTTTTTTCAGCAGCTTTAAAGAATCTGCTGTAGACTTTTTTTTTAAACAGGGTATTAACATCTCAGAACAAACTTGCTTTTAATCAGTAATGGTATGAATTGGGTTGAAAGTGGGAACAGAGAGATGAAAAGAAAAACTTATTCCAGTACTCATTTCCCAATATGAAGAATTATGTCTCTAATTCAAATGTGAAGTCTTGATAATGTTGCCATGGAATTCAATACTGCAATGTCAAAATTTTCCAATAGTTATCTTTAAACAGGAAACAATGTTTTCATCTATGATTAGCATAGGAAATAATTACGGAAACACCATTGGTTACACAGTAGGCCATTACTTTATACTACTAGTTGTCACTGCATATTTTGGTGTGTGTGTTTTTTGTTTAAATAAGAATTGATGTTGTTTCTTCATATTTTACATATAAATAAATATGTTATGTACTTCATAGTTTACACGTAAAAGCTGTTGGCCACTAAGCATCTTCAGTAACTGAGAATTGCGATGGAAAGGAGGAATAGACAGGACACTTTCTGGTGTGTTCTGATCTCAAAGATTCAGCATAAGAACCTGTGTTTCTGCCAACAGTCTCAAAAAATAGCAATAGGCTCATTTGGCAAGTGATGTTAATTGCATTCTCTTTGAGTTCAGGAACTTGGAGAGCATTTCTATGTTTTAAATTAAGCCTCCTCACCAGGGACCAACTTCAGAAATGCATTGAAGGCATTGGTTATATATAAATGGATACCTTATTCTGACTTATTATTATGCATATTGCACTAATCTAAACTCTTTTTATATTCTCTTTAGATTTCCCCAGGCAATTCTATAATTTTTTCCTCTCATTTCCATAAATTTATCAATATGTTACATCCCACTCTTTAACTTTGTCCAGTGTATTCACATGAAAAAGAGCGAGAATATGTTTAATTTCTAGGCTGAAAAGTAGATGAGTAGGAAAAGGGACCCAAAGGAACAAAAAAGCGATAGATAAATGGTATAATTACATTATGCATCATCTAATTGAATTTGTACTAGTTTTTTGGGTACTGGCAACTTACATATGTATTCTTTTAAATGTAAATAAATAGAATGGATGAAATTGTGCTAAAGACCTCTAAATGAATAGAAATCTAGAAACTGAATTTTGTAAGTCATATAAATACGTTAAAACTGTTGAAAAATTTCAAACCCATTATATTTCAGAAAATAACCTTGTAATAGATCACCTCAGAATACCTTAACATAACCTCTTGACTTAATTCTGGCTGCTTTCTAAAGGATATGTTGATTATCTACATAATATATTAGACTTGCAAGAATGCGACATTCTGTCTGGCTGCCCTTGAGAAGGAAATTACAGACTGTCTACAGGGAGGGGCTGAACATAACTGCAAAATATTTATAACTTAATGTGAAATGAATCTAGTAGTCTTTTGACACCAATATAATAGTTGCTAAATATGTGCATGGGTACCAGGCAGATAGGTGGATTCAGAGAAATTAAAACTTCTGGGAATTATTAAACATATGACCATATGGAAACATGTACATGAAGGCTGAGAAAACATTTATAAAATGTTTTGCTATATCCTTGCCCTCTCTTTTTTACTTTTTTTCGTCATATATGTATGGTCACTGGTCAGATTAAATACCAAACAAAAGGAATGAGGTTTTAGTCTGACTCACCAGAGCTTCTCTTACAGGTTTTTCAACTTTGTACCATTCAAGTTACATATATCATCAAATCCACGTTCTCTTCAACAGAGTAGAAAAGAGGGAGGAAAGAGACAAAGAAAATCCTGAAAATTCAAGCAGGCCTTAATAAAAAGAATGCTCAATTCCATGGATGCCAGCTAGTATTACAACATTTTTTTTAACTGTAAGCTGACCTAAATGAAAGTGAAAACCAACCAGAATCGTGGAGTCATAGAATGGTTTGGGTTGGAAGGGACCTTAAAGATTATCTATTTTCAAATCCCTAGCCATAGGCAGGGATGTCTTCCACTAAAGTACATTGCTCAAAGCCCCATCCTACCTGGCCTTGAATACTTCCAGGTACAGGACATCCAAAATTTCTCTGGGCAACCTGTTCCAGTGCCTCACCCTCAGAGGAAGTAATTTCTTCCTAATATTCAGTCTTAACCTACCCTCAGTTTAAAGCCACTCCCCCTTTCCCTGTCACTATGTGTCCTTGCTTTCCCACTCCAACTTTCTTGTCACCTCCCTTGAGGTACTGGAAGGCTGCTCTAAGTTCTTCCCAGAGCGTTCTCTTCCCCAGGATGAACATTCCCAACTTTCTCAGCCTTTCTTCATAAAAGAGGTGCTTCAGTCTCCTGATCTCCTCTGTGGCTTTGCTCTGCACCTGCTTCAATAGGTCCATTGTGGGAAACCAGGAAATCCCTCTTGCTGCCTTGGATGGGCTGAGACCCTGGCAGGGGGCTCAGAGAGCTTGGCATGGAGCCAAAGACCCCTCTGCCTTCAATCTTGAGCCATGGAAACAGTTACCAACTTTATATGAGGAGTTCCAAACCAGGGAAAGTAGAATAAAATAAGTAGCTTATTACTGAGTAGAGAAATAGAATGATAAGATTCATATGAGAAGTGTACAGGGGAGTCAAGATGGAGTAACCTGGGTGTGTACTGCCCTCCTTCCTTCTTCTTCATCGTCTCCATTTTCTTGGTGATGGTGGCACTTTTGGATTGGTTTAGAGTAGAAATACACTGTCTAACATAGATGATAGGTATTGGGAATTAACTGTAAATTATGTCTACATAGTTTATAGCATAAAAAGACAACACAGACTCGGGGGCAGGCAGTGTGCCTTCGACTGACCTGCTGAACACATCTCGGCTGGTCAGGGAGAACAGGTTATAGATAAGAAATAATAAACAACCTTGAGAATGAAAGCGAAGCAGGTCTGACGCTTTCTTGGACCATCAGGCTGTGAAAAAGGACTCTCGGGAACATCCCAGGCAGGGGAAACCTGAGAGTCCATGTCCTTCCTGTGCTGGAGACCCCAGAGCTGGATGCAGTACGCCATGGCAAAAACTAAGTATCATGTTACATTTTTTTAACTCATTCAAAAACAGAGCATTAAATTATTGAATATAACCCTAGATCTAAACCTTGAAGAGGGGCCACATGTGTTACATGCATTTGGACAGAGATATATCATATACACTTTTGTTAGCACAAATCCTAATATATACCAGCAAGTGTGTGCATGTGTAACGTGCTGAGGTCAATTACTAGAATAAAAGCAGTAAATATTTTTTAGATCTGGCTTTGAAATTTCATGTTTATGAAAAGTAAACTGCATACTGTCTTATCATTAAGAAGAAAATGCTTTGAGAAAGTTTTCAATGAATCCCATTTGATCCGAATAATGAACCCATAATTAACTTCTAATGAACTATTAGAAAGGGACTGTCCTGACAAAACAGCGCGTCCTGAACTTTTTTTTCTGTTTTTAAAGATACTTCTGAAATTATTTCCCCGAATGTCTCATTTCCAAGACAAGAGACACATGGTCTATTCAGCTGTGAATTACTTATTTGAAACAGCTTAGTTATTGTATGGGTCTCTAATGAAACTCAACATTCTGTTTCTGTCTGGAAACATCTGTTTTCTGGATACGAAAAACCTTTTATATATCTCTTAAAGAAAGGTTTCTGTCCTGCTAAGCTACCATTCAATGCATTGTAACCAAAAGAAGATGTCGAACTTGTACATTAATGGATTTATAGACCTTGTCAGGATCATAAAGATGAAGAGAAATCCCTTGATTGCTTTATGTATATTTCTTGTTGCCCTTCAACGCAAAGTTATTGTGAGATAGATTAAATACTCTTGACCATATTTGTGGTTTTGATCTTTTTATAGAGTATTGATATCTCCCAAAAGTTTCAAAAGCATTTAGAAATAACAATGAATTTTCTAAATAAGTTAATTTCGATCTTAAAATTTATCAGTAATGAAGAACGAGACCTAAAAAAAAAAGTTATTGGAAAGAGAACTAGAAATGATATTCATCTGTCTTCAAAATAAATAATGGAATGAGTTTAAAATCACAGAATCACAGATTATTCCATAAGGGATATGCAGAAAAGAAAGTATGTTTTCTATGACAAAAAATAGAAAAGGTTGCTGTTATTTTGATGAATAAAACATTAGTTTTATTCAGTGCTTTACAACAAGAAGCAGAGTTACAGTATTATTCTCTAAAATAAATTTCCATTAAACTCTTGTTTTGAATATGTAATAGCTAAAAGTTGAGCAGGAGGTTGTATCAGTCACTCTCTCCTACCTTTCTCCGTAGTCATCCAGGAGAGGAATTGCAGGACCAGCATCAGCCTACATCATACATTGAACTCAGTTACTCCCGTGGCCATTGCCACAACAGTCCTCCATCAACAAGCCAGAGCGACAGACATGCACAAAAGGTGTTACAGCTCACTCGTGGGCTGCAGTGCCCACTGAGGAGCCTTTTTTTCTTCAGTGCCCATAGACAACAGTCACAGGGCAACCAGGACCTCTTCATGAGGCATCTGAAGACAAGTATGAGGAATACAGGGAGCGGACAACAGTGTCTCAGGATAGGAAAGGCTACCTGTAATCCCAAAGAACCCCACAAAACGACTGGCTTTTGTTTTGCACAAAGACCAGACTGAGAATCTAAACCTGCTGTGAAACACAGCAGTAATTAATCATGTTGCATGTGTTCTCAGGACACAAATGGAGCAATCTTACTCTGTTGACACCTGATGGGGCATTTTATATATAGAAGCAGAGAATTATTCATCTTAGTCAAAATTTGTCTAGGAGGAGTACAGGATACTTTTTTCTCCTCCCAAATGCCTTTATCTGTGCACTTAACTTTATGACATAACCTGTGTGCACTCCCATTACTTGATAAATAGAGAGGTTTTTAGAGGTCCAAAGAGGACTGCTGTTGACTTTCAATGTAAATCGGGCACTTTTTATTATCTCCCACCAGATCTATAAATGTCCTTACTTGTTCTGTACTTTAAAGAATATAAGGTTCCCCAGACATTGGGTCATTAACTTAAGTGTTCTCTTTTCTTGCCCTAGATAGGGGGTCATGGTTAGTTAATGTGGATATTTTTAAGAAACATCATTAAACATTCATAATGACTTATTAAAAGGAACCAGAAGCAAAATAATATTTCAGATGCAAAAGATGTCCAACCTTTAACATGTGCAAGAATGGCTAAATTAAGCTTTTTAAAGCTTTTAAAAATGGCTAAATTTAATTTTTAAAAGTTTATGATTCTGATTTTCATTATTACATTTGAAGACTCCTTCCTCTACAGCCTATTAGGCACAAATTATTTGCAGTCTCAGGCCTTCCCCTCCCAAGTAAGCAGAGGACAACAAAGTTCTTCCGTGATTTGGCCTTTTGCAAGTAAAATATTGAACTTTGAATTGATTTCATGACAAAAGCAATTTACAGCTGCAAGATTTGTTAAAATACTGTAGAGCTGATACTTCATGAGCATTAAAATTTCTACTTCCAACAAATTAAAAGCTTTAGTTGATTTGCATATGTCTTTTCTGCATAGTCTGTCCCACCCCCACCTTTTTTTTTTTTTTCCACCTTTCTTCCTGTGGACCAGCAGTCAAATGCCCAGCCAAATAGCAAGTCTTGAGAACTGGATGATTTTCTGCTCTTAAAATTCAGCTGTTCTCCACAACAAGGCAGAGGACAGGTGCCTTTACATTGTTAGATTACTGCATATGGTGCTCTGTCACTTTCCATGTTTCAATCCATGCTGCAGCTCTACAAGAGAAATCATTTGGAATGAGCAATCTAACAGAATTCAAGAGTTTAGCAAGTGCTTCCTTCTAGTCAAAATTTATTCTTGTAATTGCTCAATTAATAATGTCTCTACAATTTATAAAGCTCAAGGTTCTGCATACAAAACTAAGACTCAAGAGAATCTACACTGAAATATTGCTGAATCTTCTTTTAAAGATACTGTTCAGGTGTAAGTCTGAATCTTATCTGTTCCAATAAAAACAGGGTTCATATTTGCTTAAGAAAAAGAATAGTATGAATCATAGAGTCATTTTCCATACCTCACACGAGTATATCAGAATAGGGAATCCACAGATATGAGCAACACAGTTCAATGTGCTCTCAGATGTCATATAAGATTATAATACTGATTGGAGTAATAAGTCTGGTTTGTTCTGCAATGAAGAAGCACCCTAGGAGGTGGTATAACTTGCCAGAAATTCTGTTGCATTATTCCCAAATGACATATAAACTACTAAGTAGAGTAGTTTATTAAATATTTTAAAAAGCTGTTGCCAATGTAAAGCTATAAATTGAAAACTGAATTGTAAATATTTAGTATGCATGAAACTAGTGCAAAAGAGACATGGCATAAATAAAGAATATTTGATTACTGATAATATGGCACTGGGGCCAGACTGGGCATTAGTACAACATTTAACCGGGAGCTCTACTCTCCGTTTGCCTACAATAAATTCAGTTGCTCCAAGAGATTTTTATTCCTTGTTTCTTTTCTTTTTTTTTTTTTTTTCTTTTTCACAATTAATCTCTTCCAAGTCCCCCTAGATATCAGGTTTTATTTTAGAGCTAGTCAAACTATATTACAGTGTAAATACAGCACTTATCTTCTGTTTGCATATGATTAATTAATAAGTTCTGATTTCTGTGGATATTTTTGACAAGTGAATATCTTCCAAGCAGTTTGTTAATATAAAACCATCTTATGATTGTCCATGAAATGTCAGCTTTGACACTTGACAGTTCACTATTGGCTGCTTTTGGTCATATGAATTTGTTTCTCTCCTATCTTGGAATTTTTGAATATTTGAAAGTAGGAAGATGTGTATTGACAAATTAAATCACAAACATTCAAGTACATCTTCTACTAAGCTTCTCATTAGGTTAACTTTTGCTCCAGACTTCTTTACACTTTGGAATCCTCAAAATTTTGATAATTCTTGGGCAATGTATTAAAAATACCAACAACATTTGCATTATTCTTTCTAAAAATGTTTGTGAAGCTCCTATCTTAACTTGATTAGTCTCTTAGTCTGTGTGTCCTCTTTTGGTGTCTGAATACAGACATTTCTCTGAATATTTCTATCAAACTTATTCAGGCAAAGGATCTTCAGATTTCCCTGCCACAAACTGCTAGGTTGTAAGGGAGGGAAGATTTGCCTTAGGATAGGATATGACCTTACGTTAAATAAGGCATTTGTCCAACTCACATAATTTCAGCCACTTTGATGAGGCACTGCTGCTCCATGCTCTGCTGGCAGGAGGCAAAACCAAATCTTGCTGACCCAAAGAGACGGACAATTTTTGTTTTTTTCCACTCATTATCAATCAAAGTCACTATTTCCCCACCATACCATCCCTGTCCCACTCCAAATATGTGAACTGCTCCCTTAAGGGTAGGAGCCTTTCTGTTGTAGTCTTATTAAGTGACTTGTTTGTGCATTTGTCTGAGCCACCCTGTGCAGCTGTTTCATCTTCTTCTCTCCATGTGCATTACATCACATCAATACTCATTGAAGACCACTATGACTGCTCTCTTCAAGTTTAGATCTCTTCCCTATAGAAATGAAAACAAAATCAAAAGATAAGATGAATTATTGTGATTTATGCCAATCAAAATTTGGATGAAGGTCAGAAAAATATACTTTTGCACAGGCAGCTGTGGACGGACTGTTCAAATAAAATCTACCACCTCCAAAAAAAACCCCACAAAACTGCAAAAGAACTAAACCAAACCAAGCAACAACAAAAAACCCCACCCGCAAAAAAAAAAATCCAACTATTTTTTTGGGATATTCAGTATGAAATGGTACTCAAGTGGGGAATTTTATCTCCTGGTCAGTGTCTGTCCAGGTGGTGATGTGAGTTCATTTTAAGGGTCCTTAGCCGTACCAGAAGAAACTTCTCATACTGTTAGTACTACTAAATTTTTATAAGCAAGCTGAGCTGTGATCCTATGTGACCACTCTAGGGAATGCATGATCCTTTTCTATTGATTAAATTAAACTATTAAAAAAAATTCTGTGTGCAAAAGATTGTTCTACGTGAGCATGTCTGCAAGTACAAAAACAGTTTCTGCAAAGTATTGACAAGCAGCTTTCCTTTCCTGTGACTGGGTAATTCTACAGAGGAACTGCCTGGCAAAGTTGCTGCAACAGCCAGGTTCTCCACCCAGGATGTTAATTAACATGTTTAAGAACATAAATAAAGCCTGTCAATTGGCTTGTGGACAGCAGGGTATGCCTAGGGGAATCTACAGAACTGCTTCGAATTCCCACTTCAAGTGTCCCCTGTAACCATAGTTCCTCAGGAAGCCAATCAGAAATGCAATCAGTGACCCTGTCTCAAGTCAGCCAGTGGTTTCATTGGTGTGGAGAACAGCTGGCAAACACCTGGCCCACCCAAGGAAATTATGAGAATGCACACTGCATTGGCACCTGAGCACAGTCCGGACAAGCCAACTGCAGCTCTATCTTCAACTTCTACTATGTTATCATTGAAACAAACTCCATATGCTTTTCTACAATATATGTTTGGGGATTTGGGGCACAGGTTCAGTTTCGCTTCCTAAGTGACTGTTGCACTTTATTTAGAAATTTTAGTCCTTTGAGAATAAATGTTTAAACTTAGATGGGATGAACCAGTTTCTATGTGACCTTTGATTCAGCATCCTTAAGCTATGAAGAGCAGAATACTTGAAATGAAGCAAATTGTTTTGCTCTGAAAGTTTCCAGAAATTGTTCTGCCCTTTTTCTCCATTTCTAAACATTTTCTCATTTGCATGAGAGCATGAAGGTAGAAGAATCCTGTATAAAACACAAGTGTGAAGTCAACTGTTGGCTACAATTTGCAAAAGAGTGAAGGAAGTGAATAATTCGAGATGTACCATGCTTACATAACTTTGAACAGCTCTAGACACTGAGTATTTCCTGCTGAAGTGCTCTGGCTCTTTTGAAATTCAGGTTATCTATAGAGGTGCCAGTGCAGAAAATGTAAATAAAAAAATGCAAATGAAAAAAGCATTAGATACTTCTCTGAAGTTCTCACACACCAGGGTCTTTTTTGCCAGCCTTATTTCAGTATACTCTCATTTGGATGATTCCTCTTTTTCTTGATCTCTATAAAACCTTTCTGATATACAAAGGCATTTCTCAGCTTATTTCTATCTACATCAAGCATTTTTTGTTGTTGTTTTGCATTTTGACACATAGCTCCAGATAAATACTCTTGATCAAAGTATAAAGTATCTTGTATACTTACTCCTGGTAGTTGATACAAAGATTATTTCAATTAATTATAAATAATATCAAATTGGAAATGGAATTTTGAAAGTTTTCAGCAGAAATCTTCTAATTTCATATGAAAATCTGTTTTGGGACACTTCTAGCTAATTTAGCTAGTGCAGATACAGTAAGTCAAAAAAGTGTTGGTTTTTTTTTTCTCTTTCCAAGAGAAATTGCTTACAATGAGATGTATTTATTGCACACTTGGATGACCATATAATAGGTCAATCTTTAGACTTATGAAATATATCCCCAAAATATGACAAACATATCTTTAAATAGATATTTGAATCTCTTTGCAGTGATACCATGAACTATAAATAGTAATGTGTTTTGCAACAGGCTAAATAATGAGTCACAAAATGCTATCTCCTTTTGAGCAAGTTTTAGAAAAAACAAGTAGGGGATGCAACATGAGCTGGAGTTAAATGCTCTTCAAAAAAACTCCTTCAGTTTTTTGCAGGGACACATCAATGATAGCATATTTCTGAGGCAGAAGATGGGAAGTGAAAATTCAACATTTGACTTTCTTGGTAACTTTTAAATGAGCAATGTGAAGTGGTTGTACCACTTTCATCCTCTGAAATTAGTATTTTCAGTTTAAATATGAAACATTTCAATATTCACTGGGCCTGGGAATGTCTTCCAGTTGATAAACGCCTAACAAACAACATTGAGAAATATGTAATAGATTAGAGTTAGAGATTTTTACTCAAGAGATGGAACTTATAATTTGAAAGCCTGGTGCAAGGCTAGGCAGAAGAAAAATGGGCACAACACATCACTTGTGAATGAGAAAGACAATATTGCTCCCCTCATGGACTTTCCAATGTTAAAGTGAGCCAATTTAGACATTCACCAGTAAGTAAAATTCTTGTCATTATCCAGGCTCTTCAGTGCTTGTGCCCTACAGCACAGTCTTTCACTGGGTACCTGGAGCCCCTGAGATGGCTACAGGAAGGTGTTAACACACCTGGATGTGATCCAGGATGCCTACTGAAAAGCTAGTCCAGCCTCTCTACAGAGTTCAGGTACTTTATGCAGGTTTCCAAAAGGTGAACCCCTCCCTGTGGGATTCAATGTCCAGATCCTTTCCTTGGCAAATATTTTCAGCCCACACCTTTACACTGTTAAAGGACACAGTTATATTTGTGTACAGGAGAAGCAGAGGTAAAGAAATAGATATTATCAAGCATTTTCTGTTGTGTCTGTTAGGTCAAGATGCTACTGACTGAGTGAGATAGATAGAAGGAAGAGACAAAATATTCCTAACTACTGTTTAAATAAATTATCTAGGAGTCATAAGAGTAAATGATGTGAATTACAAGCCCTTTTCAAAGAATTGCTTCTGCGTTTCCAGGGTGTAGTTAATGAAGGACAAAATAACAGTTCTTTAGGGAGAAAAAAAATATTGTCCACTGGAGTGCTCTGGGCAGACATTTGTACCTGTGTATTAAAGTACAAATTGCGCTTTCCTCTGTTTTCGTAAAACACTGTAACTATTAACATGCACCCCCCAACCCATGCCTAACCCTAACCCCAACCCCTCACACTCTGGTTGATTTATTATTTTAATAACTTTTTAATTTAAGAATTATTTTTAAAAAATATTCCTGAAAATATTGGGAGTAAAAGTTACAAGATTTTAAAAATTTATTTATACAGAATTAGCTAGGCCTTGGATATTTTCAAGATAGTGTCAATGTAGTCCCACTTTACATTTCTGTCCTTCAAACAGTACCCAAATGTCTTTGTATAACCACACAAAACATCAAAATTATTGCTGCACTTATTACAATAAACAGCCACATAAAATCACCACTTGGCTGCATTTTGGGTCTGGAACAACCATCAAATGTAACAGCTGCATGGTGTGCAGAATAAAGCACATATAGTATACAGTGATACAAATCACTTTCAGCTAACTTTTTATGATATGCCTCTAAACAGTGTTTGTGTCTGAATTTGTAATTCGTGTACTGAACAGATGGAACAAACCAAAATACTGAAGTGCCCATAAATTGATTCATGCCACCTTGTGATTGCACACTGTAATATAATTTGCTCACCAGAGATTTGTCTTGGTGGATAATGTCCCTCATTTACCTCTCCCAGAGGAGAGAGGTAAAGGGAGGAATTTTTTATAGTCCTGGTCTCTATTAAGGGGCAAGTTCAAGGAAGCAGCTGCATCATTGATCAACTTTACATGACAAAGTGTTTGATAATCATAATGCCAAGCACTCAGAAAAAAAAAACAATTTAAATATTTCCTGGAAAGCCTCAAAAAGTTTTGACAGCTGTGAACATTCTCACAAGAATGAATATATCCATGTCTTTTGTTCAGTTTCTCAGCGACAACTACAGACACCTTCAATGCTTCTAGATGATATTTCAAAGAAGAACCAATTTAGTCAGTACAGAGAGGCTGAGGTCCACCGTGACCAATATTTAAAAACATGTTGTCGCTTAAATCAGTCACAAGAACTTGACATTCCCATCACTCTGTGACCAGGTGAGAGCACAGATGTGACTAAGAAGGCCTGGGCTCTATTCTTGGCTACAGCACTGAAAGAGACATTTGCTGTTGGCACTCCACATTTCAGTCTTCCCATCTGTAACATTTGGATTATAAATTATACTTTTCCCAATAGCCATGGGGCCTATTTCACTACCACCTGAGTGGATGCCATGGTCTGCTGGAATATCTAGTAAAAACTACCAAAAATAAGTATTAGTTGTCTGTAGCAATTAGACTATCAACAACAAAAATTACTAATTGCCTCATTCTGTATTGCTTAAAACCTTCTAGTGAGCCAAGAATAGTTAAAAATCCATCCTGCAAGCTGCTTTTTATGGTTGCATCTTGTGTCCAAACATTTGTGCAAGTCAGCTGGCTACAGCTGCTATTTTACTTAGAAAGACAACTGTCCTGAATAAAGGCAATGCAATTTTTTCTTACTTGAGACACCACTAAAATTAATATTTTCTAAGGTCTGTGACTCCCTAATTTGCAACAGAAGAGAGGTTATAATCCTCCTTGAGAGTTGCCTTGCAGGCATTGATCATTGGCTTTGAGTCAGGCTTCAGGGTGCTTGCATATAGAATTCAGTCCTGTATTCTTTGGTATACATTAATTTGGACTAAAAACATACAAGGGTATGTATATTTAATGTAATGAAAAATGGACAATTAGGTGTGGCCTCTCAAGATTTTCCATGAATTAGAGAAAGTGGAGACCCTGGAAAAAAGATCTGTAGTAGGAAAAAAAGCTACATCTGCCACTCAAGTTTTTATCTTGGAAATGTTTTGGGCTTGAGATTTTCTTTTGTCCTTTTCGTAATAAAAATCACTGCAGGTCAGCTTCTAATCCCATTCAAAGAATGAAAAATACTGGATGGATGTGACAGATGGATTATAAGAATCTGAAGATTTTGCCCACCAGCCTTGTTCTGTCTCATATTCCAGGTTCTCAGGAGGGTTGAAAACATGGCAGACAGTGAATAGCTGGAAAGGGAGCACAATTTCTACACACTGCTGTGCAACCCCAGCCAACAACTAAGCACTACATAGCCTTTCATTCAATTCCCCCACCAAGAGGGACAAGGCTAAGAATCAGAAGCGTGAAAGTAAGAAAACATGGGGTTGAACTACAAACAGATTAATAATTGAAATATAAATCATAATAAAATGCAAAATAAAATGAAATAAAACAAAAGGAGGGGGGTGAGGCAAAAGAGAAAAGGAGAGAGGAGGGACGAGGTCAATGGGGAGATGGAGTATGAACCAGCCCTTTTTCTCAGGCTTGAAGCAGATACATAAAATAATGGAAGATTAACAGCAGAATGCAAGATCACTTAGCACATTGTAAAGAAAAATTGCTTTTCGAAGAAAAATATCATAACAGATGGCAAACTGTGTGTGCTATAGTTTGTTCAAAAGTAATAAAAAAGTAAGTAGGATGGAATAGACAGCATAAAACAAGATAAGAAACAACTTCTATTAGGAAAAAAGAATAATTAAGATGCTTAAGGATCAGAAAAATATAAAATGAGTAGAAAGATCAACTTTACTGAAAATAAATACAATTAGACTGGAATCCTTCGCAACAATTATAAAGGAACTAGCCTGTTATCAAGGAAACTGGAATACACTGTAAGTACTTTATATGCATCCGAATTATTCATTTTTTTCCATATGAAATACAGGATACATAGGAAGATAGGTTTAAAATGCATTACAGCAATTTAAATGGCAAAGATTTTTTTTACAAGATACATGAAGCAATGCAAATTGAAGGTCTATTTAAAACTGCTGGCCATTATTACTTCAATAAATAATAAATCAACAATTTGCCAACAGCTTCAGCATGCACAAAGCTAATGCACAATTCATGGACCAGCTGATGCATGACTCTCTGTGCTTGAATTTTGAGAGATATATTTACATGCTAAAGAATATACTCTGCAGCTGAAAAGAAGGAAATGCAGAAGTTATGTGAAACTTAAGAAGGATTCAGAAAAGCATCGAACCAGAGAGAGATTAGAACACTTAGAAAAAAATAAGTTCAAAGGACTATATCTCACTTTTCAACCTTTTACCAAAAGGGATAAGAAACACTGTCCTTGTGGGTAGGCTGCTCCACATTTTTGCACTCAGAATTTGTGACAGGTTTCCCCTCTGGATCATGGCAATGGTCACTGACAGCATCAACTCAATGCCTTGGCTGCATTAATTTGGTAGGGCTGTGACTGTGACATTCATGTCCCTGTACAGGGACCAAGGCCAGGTGGATCACAGAGCCCCAGCTCTGCTCTAGTCCCATCTCTGCTGGACTTTTGAAGAAGAGAGATATATTGCATAAAGATAGAGGCAGGAATCTTCATCACCTCTGTAATGACTCAAGAGATTGATTTAGAGAGAGCACAGCTGGCAGAATACAGGTAGGCCCCATTCCCACAGATAGTCTTTATAAATAAAACTTTATTTTAAGGAGTGATTTTTTTTTTTTTTTACTTAAATTACAATATGAACTTCATGAGTCAATGAAAAAATAAATCTTGCTTTTGCCTATTCAGTGGCCACTTAATGTGTTGGCAATTTTTGGTTTTTCTTCCCTAGTATTATGACTCAGGGAGTAATTTTTAAAGAAGTAATATGTAAAAGAGGAAAGGGACATGCAAAATAAATTAGGGATATTTATTGTATTTTTAGATAGTACAATGAAAGAATCTACATTTATAAAGGACATAGAGATATATTGAGAGCTCCCTCTTAAGAAATATTTTTATTGCTAGCAATTTTTGGATAGATGGGATGGGATTGGCAAAAGCAGGTTTTAATCTGAATCTCTTTACACATTTTTTAGCAGTGTGTCATAATATAATCATTAAGAAAAGGAAAAGTTTTTCTTCTTGCTTGAAATTCATGGGCCTTTGCTTCCCCCAAGCCTGTATTTAAAAACCTGATATATTAGTTATGAACAGAATCATAGAATCATAGAATCATTTAGGTAGGAAAAGACCTACATTGAGTCCAATTGTTAACCCAATACTTCTAAGTCTACCTCTAAACCATGTTTAAATATCTCTAGGGATGGTGTCTTCACCACTTCCCCATGCAGTCTGCACTAATGCCTGACAACAATTTTCACTAAAAAATTTTTCTTACTCTCCAATCTAAACCTCCCATTGTGCCATGTGTGGCCATTTCTACTGATCCCATCATTTTTTACCTGGGAGAAGAGACTGACCCCCACCAGGCTGCAGCCTACTTTCATGCTGTTGTAGAGAGTGATAATGTCCTCTCTGACCCTCTTTTTCTGGAGGCGAAAAAAAAAACAGCTCCTTCAGCCCTTCCTCAATACTTGGGCTCTAGCCCTTCACCAGCTCCGTTGTCCTTCTCAGGACATGCTCCAGAACCTCGAACCTTTCTTGTAATGAAGGGCTCAAAACTGACCACAGGTTTTGAGTTGCAGTCTCACCAGTGCCGAGCACGGGGGAACAATCACTGTCCTCATCCTGATGGCCGCACTATTTTTGATACAAACTGGGATGCAATTGGCCTTCTTGGCCAACTGGGCACACCCTGGTTCAGACAGTTTTCGACAAATGTCCGAAGGTCCTTTTCCGATGGGCTGATTTCCAGCCACTCTGCCCCCAGCCACTGCATGGGGTTGTTGTGACCCAAGTGCAGGATCTACCACTTGGCCTTTTTGAATCTCATTCAATTGGCCTCAGCCATTCATCCATCCTGTCCAGATCCCTCTGCAGAGCCTTCCTATGCTCCAGCAGATCAACACTCACACCCAGCTTGGTGTTGTCTGCAAACTTACTGAGGGTGCACTTGATCCACTCATCCAGATGTTTGCCAAAGATATTAAACAGGGATGGCCTCAGTACTGAGCCCTGGAGAACACCACTACTGATGAGTTGTCAGGTGAATGTCTCACAATTCACCACCGCTCTCTGGGTCTGGCCATCCAGCCAGTTTTTAAGCCAGCAAACAGTACACCCGTCCAACCCCTGAGCAGCCAGTTTCTCTAGGAGAATACTGTGGGAAAGAGTGTCAAAGGTATTACTGAAGTCCAAATAGCCCTTTCTTTACCTGCTGAGCAGATTACCTTGTTATAGAAGGAGATCACATTGTTCAATCAGGATCTCTCTTTCAGGCCCATGCTGGCTGGGTCTGATCCTCTTGTTGTCCTGTATGGGCTTCATGATGGCACTCAGATGATCTGCTCTGTGACTTTCTCTGGCACTGAGGTCAGACTGACAAGCGTAGTTCCCTGGATCCTCCTTCTGACCCTTTTTGTAGATGGGCGCCACATAGGCTAGCATTCCATCATCTGGGACCTCCCTGGATAACCTGCTAATAAATGATTGAAAGTGGATCAGTGAGCACTTCCATCAGTTCCCTCAGTACTCGTGGGTGGATCCCATCCAGTCCCATAGGCTTGTGTATGTCCAAGAAGTGTAGCAGGTCCCAAACCACTTTCCCTTGGTTTATGGCAGCTTCATTTGCTTCCTGTCCTTGCCTTCCAGTTCAGGATACTGAATACTCTGAGAATTGGTCTTATTATTACAGACCGAAGTAAAGAAGGCACTAAGTACCTCAGCCTATGGTCACTACATTTCCCCGTGCGTCCAGAAGAAAATTTAGATTCTCCTTATCACTCATTTTATTCCTGATAAATTCACAAAAGTTTATAACATCTTTTACTGCGGTATCAGGATTAAGTTCTAGTTGGGCTTTGACCGTTCTAACTTTCTACCTGCATAACCTCATGATAACCTTATTGCGCTCCTGAGTTGCCTGCCCCTTCCTCGCTTCTTTCTTCTTTTTACCCCAAGTCCCAGCCAAAGCCAGGCTGGTCTTCTTCTTCTATAGTTCATCTTTCAGCATATGGGGGAAAACCTGCTCCTGTACCTTTAAGGTATGTCCTGTACCTTTTTGAGGCTTATCTAGTGTTCTGGGACTCTTTGCCCTTCAAGACTGCCTCCCAAGGGACTCTCAACCAGCATTCTAGGAAAAGGACAAAGTCTGCCTTCTGGAAATCCAGTGTGGCAGTTCTGCTGAACCCTCTCCTTACTTCTCCAAGAACCAAAAACTCTAATTTAGTGACTGTATATTTTACATTATTTCTTTTCAGGGTAAGGAAAAAAAAAGGCAGACGCTGTTTGACACATCAGAAAAGTAAATTAACAAATGGTTCTAAAGACTGAAATGGTAATATCTTCAGTGATGTGTTGGACAAGTGCACACAGAACAGAGGAAAAAGACAGTAGTCCTTGAGGTACATGATTTAACCTGATCAGCTTTAAATGTTACTCACTAAACCTCCACATAGACATGATTGACAAAAGTGACTGTTTTTCAGCAAGGTCAGTGAAAAAGTAATAGATCAAGCCTGGGCTAACAAGTGGTTACTTGGGAATCAGTTGGTTTAGGTGGAAGTTACTGCTCCTGTTCAGGAACAGATGCAGCCATGGTCATCCCAAAGTGGTAATTGTCCACTTCCACTGTCTTATGTTCCACTCTTTCCTCTGTCAAAACACCTTTAGCTTAAGAAGTTTTCTTTTATAAAACTGTTTGTGGGTAGAAAATGGTCTTGATTTTGATGAGCTGCTGTTGTGCATCAAAATAGAAGTTTTCTGATAATTCTCAGCTCTGAACATTTTCAGTATCAAGAAAATAGCTGGAGTTTGAAAAGACTTTTGTCACCAAATATGCATAATCTATGCAGTCAGAGCCAGTTTCTTGACAACTGATGAGAATCAAAGCTCTGATTTTCATCACAATTACCTGTATCTTAGTTATAGGGTTATTGGCATTTACAGAGGTAATGAGTTAAACAATTTCTCATAGATACTACTAGAACTCACATTACTATGCAGAAAGCATAATTTGATTGACACTGCCAAAACTTGTGTTTTACAACCACAGTTAATCTGTTCTGTGCTGCACCTACATCAAACAACATCTTTAATGGCTCATAAATTATAAATATTGAAAAAAGAAACATGAAGGCAGAGCAGGAAATGCAGTTAAAAAGAGCACTACATTGGTAAACAGCAGTAGATAACAACATGCTAACTATGTTTCCAGACAGAATGTTCCAGGGATCCAACAAAGGCATAGCACCATTTATATATTTCAAAGATTTGTTTCTTCTGCACTGAATATTCTTTTTTTTTTTTGTAAATTATCACTGTTTCAAAGCAATAGCAAAATTCTTTTAACGCTTTTTTTAAAAATAACAGCAGTAACGATCAATTTTTCTCATAGGAGCAAGGAGATGAATTAATCAGAGAGGTTTCTCAGGGCAAAACCCAAGAATCTACAGGCATAAGTCATACTGATTATTATAGCCTTAGTAGGTTAATAGGACTGTAATTTTGGTTTGCTTTCTATGCTGTTATCAATGGAAAGCAGTATAAGAGTTGTACTGTTCAGCAAATAAACAAGAACAATTTCAGAAGGCTAATAAGAAAAGCAAGCGCTAAGGTTTATTGAGAGTTTGGGTTAAGATTTTTGGAGATGGCTGGATTACAAATTTAGCTCTTCTAAACTAAGTCATTAAAAATGATGCACTATTTCTTACCACCCTACAACTTTGTTCTCATATCCATGCTACTATTGTCAGCAGCATTTTTTTTGTTAATTTTTTTTTAACCATTACAATATTTCTTGAGGATTCAATGTTCTAATGTATGCCAAGATAAATGTCCATGTTCTTGGGTAGTTGAACAGAAATAGCAGAACAGTTCATATGATCTTCATATAAATCCAGGAGTATGTTCAGAGTGTGTCAGGGAAGTCTCTCCAACTTATGGCACTTTGATGTCGTACCAGGGATCATAGCAGAGTTGCTCAGAGTTACCTCACAAGGGAAAGAAAAACAAGTTAGTTTGATTTTTACATCCATGTTCTACATGTTCTGCAGGATGGCAGGAAAGGGTGTAGTCTATGCAGTGCATTTGCTTTCACCGTAATTTGTATTTGGGGTCAGGCTATCCCCATTTATGTTAAAATGCTATTAGAAAGAAGGAAAAGAATCAACCTCTATAACTGTGAACAAAACACTGCAACTGCAAATGCACATGAAAAAGAAAAAAACACTGCACAAGCAGCTGGCTACTTTGGACTCATCTTTGTAACAGTCAGAGAGATTCTGAGTTATTAATGAAAGCCAAGATTCCTATGTATGCAGCAGTATTTTGTCTGTTGCACTAGAAATATTACACATAGTAATGATTATTCTAAGACTTAAAAAAAAAGTTTCTAAAGACACATTTAATTTGCCTAAATGAGCAACTTAGCAAAGACAAATAATTGTGTATCAGGTTTTTCATCTCAATCCTAACAGGTCACTTCTTAGTTTAAGGGATCACCTCCAGAAAAGTTCGATTTAACAAGTCAATTTTTCAGTGTCAAATTAGGACCCCTCCTTCCCTTACTTTCAGCAATTATTTCATTGATCATGTAAGACAGTTGCCTTTGAAGCAATAGGTACTTGGATTATTTTGAAGCACAAATAGGTGCATGTAATACCACAGGAGCAATTTTCCTAATGCTACGCTCTGTGATTCAAGATCACACGTCTTGAATTACACGTCATGTAATTTAAGCAAATCTGCCAGTCTGCAAAACCTGTGAGAGAAATAAGTCAAGAGTTAATTTTCTTCAGTTATCTGGAGTTTACTAAACATGATTCTTTTTAGTTAATTTGATAAAGCTCTATGTGATAGTAGTCCTTGCAATATGTCCACAATACCCTTCAGGAAGGCATTGTAGAAGCAGAATACACTTATTATTTCTTCTTAATCAATGGGGTTCAAATAGTACAGTAATCAGCAGGAGAAAAAGTTAGGGCTTTTCCTTTTTAAAAAGAAAATCACAAATATGGCTACATGTCTTCTTTCCTATTTATATTATTCTTTGGTAATGTACAATATTTTCAGCAAATACAGTATACTCTTTCTTTGCAAGGAAGAAGCAAAACAAATAAAAAAAAAACATAATTGCTATTAAGTTAATAAATTTTTTCTGTGTTTCTACCATGATTTACTTTTATTTAATTTCACTTTATCAGGGACTTTATCTAAAGATTAAAACTACATTCAAATTAAAAACCATAATTTTACATAGAGGTAAGAGCAGTCGGTTTATTCTACAGTTAACTAGCAATAAGGGGAAAAAATGCAGTGCAATATTATTACTGTACTAGGGGCATGGCTTTAAAAACCATTAAGATCTATCTAGATTTAATGAAGTGAGAAAAAGTGTTTCTGGTATTTTTCTAGCACCCATAAAAAGACAAAGGAGAAAGCTTTCTTAGCTGCCAAGGCAATAGCCAACTACATAGTAAACATGCACTTGCTGAATACACACTCCATTTAGAAGAAGACTAAGTCCTGGACAAATTCAAAAATACATCTATAAAACCAAGGATATGTGGTTTCTTGCCTAAATTTTACATGTAATTTTTAGATTGAAGGGCATTCTGTTTACAGACTTACCATGGGATAGAACTAAAAAGACACAGCTATTTCCAGATAATCTTTGCAATACACAGAATACTACAGTGACATGACAGACAGATGGCCAGATTCATAGGCAAAGCAACATATTTCAAA
>WBNO01024950.1:0-36873 GCA_013400575.1 Peucedramus taeniatus
AAGAGAAAGAAAGAGAAAGAAAGAACTGAAACTGCCTAAGTGCTCTGATTGTCTCACTATACTACATCAAGAATCAGGCAGTTTGGACACATTTTTGTGGAGACCATCACTACAACTAAGATCTTATTCTAAGAGAATATAATAAATAATATATATTTTATATTTAATATGAAAGAGAATAATATGATGCTAAAACTCCAAATACTGTGATCTTACGCAAATGATGGACCAAGGGGGTCTTGGCGCCCTGAGCTGGAGGACCATGACTTTGAATGATCAACCCTCACTCAGTCCTGAAATTGTGTGTGATCTGCTGTTCCAGTTCCCTACAAATCTATGGGACCTGATGGGATTCATCCAAGAATCCTCAAACTCCTGGCTAATGTCATCACAAAGCCTCTCTCAATTTTTAAGCAGTCTTGGGAATCCTGAGAGCTATCAGCTGACTGGAAACTGACAAACATTCTCCCAGTTTTCAAGAAGTGCAAGAAGGAGGACCCAGAAACTACAGACCTGTCAGCCTCACTTCAGTGTCTGGTAAAGTTATGGAGAAGATTATTCTGGGACAACACAGTCATCGGTCACAGCCAGCACAGTTTCAGGAGGGGAAAGTTCTGCTTATCAAACCTGATTTCCTTCCATGACGAGATAACACATCTAGTTGACCAAGGGGATCCAGTTGATGGAATCTTTTTGCATTTCAGCGAAGTTTTTGTTACTGTCTCTCACAGATTCCTTCCAGAGGAAGTGTCCAGCCCCCAGCTGGATAAACACATCCTGTGATGGGTGAACAGCTGGCTCATGGATGGGGCACAAAGGGTTACAGTGACTGGGGTGACATCAGGCTGCTGACCTGTCCCTAGCTGGGTTCTGCAGGGCTCCATCCTCAGTCCTGTGCTCTTCAACATCTTCAGAAATTACNGAAATTACTGGGACGCAGGACTGGAAGGGACACTGAGCAAGCTCACAAATGATACAAAACTGGGAGGAGCTGTTGACTCCCCTGAGGGCAGGCAGGTCCTGCAGAGAAGCCTCAACCATTTAGAGAGACAAGCAATCACCAACCATATGAAATTCAGCAAGGGGAAGTGCTGGATCCTGCACCTGGGGTCGGGCAGCCCTGGATGTATGGACAGGCTGGAGAATGAGGTGCTGAAAAGCAGTGCCATGGAAGGGAAGTCCTGGTCGATGAGCCAGCAGTGCCCTGGCAGCCAGGAGGACCCTCAGGGCATCAGGCACAGCATCACCAGCCAGACAAGGGAGCAGATTGTCCTGCTCTGCTCTGCACTGGGGCAGCCTCAGCTCCAGTGCTGGGGGCAGTTTGGGATGCCACAATGTAAAAAAGACATTAAACTATTAGAGAATGTCCAAAAGAGGGTCATAAGGATGCTGAAGGGCCTTGAGGGGAAGCTGAATTAGTGGCTGAGGTCACTTGGTCTGTTCAGCCTGGAGGAGACTGAGAGGACACCTCATTACAGTGAGGCTTTTTATGGGGGAAAGAGGTGGGGCAGACCCTGATCTCTTCTCTGTGGTGACAGCGAGAGGACCCAAGAGAATGGCCTGAAGCTGAATCAGGGGAGGTTTAGGCTGGGTATCAGGAAAAGATTCTTTGTCCAAAGGGTGGCTGGGCACTGGAACAGGCTCCCCAAAGAACTGATCACAGCACCAAGCCTGACAGACATCAAGAAGTGTTTGGACAATATTCTCAGGCACATGTAGGGATTCTTGGGGTGTCCTGTGAAGGGCCAGGAGATGGACTTGATACTCCTTGTCTGTCCCTTCCAACTCAGAATGTTCTGTAATTCTGTGAAATCTAGATTGTCTGATGCAAAACATAGGAAAAAAAAAGTAAAAATTGAAAAGGAGCACATTTTCAAAACTACCTCAGCTTTGTCTACAGTTTCTGCAGAAAGTCTGAGTGTAAAGTTTAGATTAGAAACAAAATGTTTTACACAGCACATTGCCTTCCCAGGCTTACAGGAAAAGGAAAGGTTGAAAAAAGTTTCCAAGCTCAGCCCCCTCACTTAGCAGAGTGTTTTTAGCAGGAAGGGTGGCATCCAGTTTGACAAATTCTCACTCTTACATAAGAAAAAACAGTGCTTATGATGATGTAGCATAGAAGGACTAAGTGATACTCCAGACATGTGTTTCGTGTACCTGAATTGAGAGAAGAATTTTGTTTTTTTCATTTAGTCGAAAACTAAACGCCGTAAAGAATTCCCATGAATTAGAAGTTTTTGAAGTCTTGAAGGGAAAAACTCAGTATATAGGACTGTCTCATATAAGATTATCCTTAGGGATAAACCTTGTTTATGTGTTTTGTCCAAGAACAGATAATAATGAATCACTAACTGAATATGAGTCAACAAAGCACCGGCCTTGCCAAAAAACAGACAAAGCCATACTCAGATGTTTATCCACAGTATTGCTTTCTGCTTTACTGATCTTTAGTCAGGCCTTTGATGGAATGGTGTATTCAGCTCTCTGAACTGCACTTCAAAAACTGTGAACTATCTGCACAGGATCCACACAAAAGGAAATAATACTATCATACCTATAGAAAGAAAAATAGGAGAAAAGACAGGAATGTTTAACCTACAGGTAGGAACAATCTTTAAACAAACACATATCAATTTGCTGCAAAAAGAAAGGACTTGTTTCAGTGGCCAAAATAGATTTTAAAAATAAATAATTTTTTAGGGAGAAAGATTCCTATTAAATACTGGAAAATCTTCCTAACACTGGGGGAAAAAGTATTGCAATAATTTCCACAAGGTGGGATAGACAGTTTTGTTGTTTGCAGCTTTTAAAAACACATGTTCTTCAGAGCACTAGATAATCTCTCTTTGAGGTCCCCATCATCTTTTTTCATTAGCTCTTGCAAACTATATAACAATTTCTGAGAAAAGGGTTCAAAATTCAAGTTATTTCTCTTACTTTGTAGCAAAGTGATACTTGGCTACAAAACAAGAAACCCTTTTGATCTCTGAATCTTGATTTTTTGATGGGCTCTGGGTGAGCTGAAATGTTCTCACACCCTGCTGAGGGGTTAAGAATTGTGGATTTGTCTTTTTCAGCAGAAAAAAAAAGTTATAGCATGTCCCACACTATGTAGAAGCACTACTTGTAGCCTGATGCAAACAGTTTTAACAGTTTTTCACAAAAGTAATTTTCCTGAGGCACCAGTGTGAAGCCAGGCTGTAGCACACTCCCCCAGAGCACAGCATGATGCCATCTACCTTAAGAGCCATTTAATAACCAGTCTGCAGCAGAGATCATCTCTGTCATGCACAGAGCAGATATCAAATATCAAAATATCAAAATTCCTGCTCCTATCAAGGAAAGAAAATGTTAACGAAAAGGAGATCCCTTTTATTCCAGTATCTCAGAGTCTGATTTTATGTTGTTTTACGTTACAGCCTGGGTTGGAAGGTCCCAGGAGTAAGAGTGGGTCAGGAAATGGTGAACATTTGAACTTTCAGGTGAGTAAGGGGTTATTTTTAATTTTATTATTGCTTCTCTCAGTGGAAAAGGTGCAGCTTTGGTGCTGCAGTGCATGGCCTTCAACCACAGATGCCTCATCCTATCATCCACTTCTGATGAGAGGAAGGAAGCAGCACATGCTGCAGCTGGCCTGGTCCTTTCACAGACAAAAATGAGTGGCTGAAAGGAGCTAATTACATCCTGGTACCCATACTGAGCATCTTTATAAGATCTGGCACTGTCTAGGCTTTACAAGCTTCTCACTCTTAGTCTGTGTCATGTTTAATCAAAGACAAGAAAAATAAAATTTGCAGATGTTTTTATTTGATCAACTGTCTTCTGTTTTATTAGCTGGGAGGTTGGTCTCACGTTTCCTTAGATGTGTCGTGTTAATTCTTGCCATTCTAGATTGCACAAATCATACTGGGTTGCTGGATCAGACACAAAGGGAAGTGACTTGCCCTAGTTATGTGTAATATCTACATGGTCTTCCAGACATTTAACAGACGGAGAGCTTCAGCAACAGTGTAATGCTGCCAAAACCATGGAGAAAAAAACATTACAGAATGCTTTGAGTTTTTCTTTGAATCAGTGACAATTTCAGGGATAATAAAGGAAGCTGGAGTCCCTTCAAGTTTTACCTTTATTTTAACCTCTTCCACAGGAAGGTATTATTATCAAAACTGCAGATATAGGGATCAGTAACACAAAAAGAACTCCTCTGCAGAGAACCTTGCTGCTTTGCAGGTGGCACTCCATCATAAGCCCACCCCAGTGTTTATTCTGTACTGCTCTGTAGTCTTGGGAATTTTCTGTACCGTGGTTACATGGTTACTGGGCTCTCTCTGAGAGAATTAAATCGGTTGTTCTCTCCCAGCATAAGCTGGATCTCCAGTGCTGACCAGTCATGAGTTTTGAGGCACATACTGCAGCTAACTCCCTCTCTGCATCTTGCTGTGTTTCACAGCATTTTTCTCAGGCAAAGCCATTTTACTTGTCCTCTGTCCTGCTTCTTGGGCATTGCTCCAGCAGTGACCAGAAAGATCAGCTTTAGACAGAGTCATACAAAAGTTATTTGCAGATAACACCTAACAGGCAATAATCATTGCTTCCCATATTTAAAGATATAGAACTGGCTTTAAAAGGCGATAAAAGTCTAAGTCCAGCAGCATTTGTTTACAAAACTAGTGAGTGCAGCCCTCAGCCCAACATGGTCTGATTTACAAACTGGAAAGAGCAACACTGTCCTTTTCAAAAGATTGAATCAAAGGAGTCAGCAGGGCAAGTTATTATGAGACACACAGAGAACATCTTCCACCTGAGACAAGCAAAGCAGTGACTCAAATACAGCACTCAGTAGCAATACCTGCTGCATACAGCAGAAAATCTCCATCTGATACAGCAGCTTCAACAGGATCAATAACAAAAGTTAAAATAAATATAATTCCTAATGGATTATGAGAGCTACACTAGCAGCTCACTGATATGTTTGAATTAGAAATTAATTAAATAAGGTCACTCTTCCCTACAGTAGACTTGTTAGGGTGACAAAGAAGTTATGGCTTATGAACCATACATGAGTAGAGTCTCTGCAGGCAATAGGAGCCCACAAAGGATTCTGAGGCACAAGCAGCACTTACAGAGAACAGAGCTGGCATGACAGAGAAGTTTTTGTTTAACACAGCTTGAAAACATAAAGATTTTATGTTTCATTTTCAGGGGAAGAAAAATTAACATGCACATACACTGTTGATGCTATTTATTTTCTAGATATGTTAAATAAGCATCAGGATGTACATATTATATGGGGCTGCAGGAAGACATTGACTGTATAACAAAAAAATGCACATCTCTTAGCCACAATCAATCAGACAGTTTTTTTAAATTTTAAATAAGGGGGGCATTTTAAATAAGGGGGGGAGGGTGTAAAACAGGCTTAATTAATAGGAAAATAAATGGTTTTGACCAGTTTTCTGCAGAATCTGTCTAATTTTAATATCATTAATTGGACTGACTCAAAGGCTTAAAGTTAAGCATGTGCTAAATAGGGATTTCAATCACTGCAGTGTCAAAATCCTAATTGACATAATTCATGAGAGTTTCTATACCTATGCTCTCCAGAACTTGATATATTGTATTGAATCATTATTCTTTGGCTGACTGTAGGGCCCAGACTTTGGCTGGGAAAATCATTATTCCTTCAAACGTTTTTTTCTTCAAATGATTTCCCTATATGGATAAATTCCCTGTTTCTTGCCTTTTCTGAGTTTACCCAGAGGTATCTTCTGCAGATTAAACTGCTTTCTCTTCTGTGTCACTCTTGAGGGAGACTCAGCTTGCCTGTATTTCTGTTTAACAGAAGTTAATAATTACTTTTCTGGTAAGTCTCCAGTGCTGATAGGACTAGGTCAAATGCCAGAATCTGTTGCTAATGGAACAATTTTTAAATAGCTCAGAGTGGAATTCAGGTGTTAAACAAGTGCATGGTCATATGGTCTACATGTATGCCCATAAATTAAACAGCTCCAGTGAACACCCTGAAAGGATTCACTTTCCTGTGCTGTTACTGTCTGGGTTGTTTCATCCAAGTTATTGCTAGAGAGCAGTCCTAAGACTTCAGTGTTCTCACACACATCTATGCAACCACTAACTTACTCATTTCAACCACATATTGACATTACGCTCCACTTTTAGGCCTAAAAGCAAGGATTAAACTTGCAAGTGAGCTGGATGTAAACTTGGGTACATAAACACAAAATAGTGTACGGACATATTATGTACAATTTTATTTGCTGGCAGGATGGTTATTAATTAATTAATAAATTATTTAATGTTATTATTACCTGTGCAAGATCTAAATTATCATTATTTAATAAGTAACAAATTAGATAAAGGGTCATTTTTAAATATTTTGAGCAGACAGTGAAATTACTTCATATCTTTCTACCACATGATAAATGACAAGGAGTTATGCAGTACTCAGAAGTATTTCAGAGTGCACTGGAGACTGTAGAAGAATTTCAATGGTCATTGAAAAACATTGTGTTTGAATTTTCAACTCATAAATCAATAAAATGACAAATAAAGGAAGCAGATGTAGATGAAAAAAGACACACAGTAAGAAATAATATGAAAAATAATATTTAATATTATTTATGTCAGTTTTTTCCTGTATTAAGAGAAGGAAAAAGAAAATGAAGTCATTAGGAGAGGAAATATAACTGGGCAGTTCAACAATATATGGCAATGAGATTTACATTCTTCCTCTCTCATCCCTAGTCAAGATCAAGGAACTAGAGCACTGTTAGCTCTTCCAATTCACACTGAGGATGTTCTCATGACAGACCCATCAGTAAAGCAGAGTCCTAAAACTGACTACACTGGATTGTGAATCAGCCTCAGTTCAGGAACAGTGGTAATGATGTGTAAAGCACCATTCCATTTGTTTCTTTAGGGAAAAAAGCATGCGCACACAGAGGCTAGAGGTTATCCAAGTCTCTTGTTACATTTCATGGTTTGTTCTGCTGGGACAAAATTGTGATGTGCCCAAGGAGTTTTCCAGCCAAGCAAAACCATAACACAAGCATTACCACTTGTATGGGAGAACTGGTTCAGTACTTCTGTCTCTGAGGTCAGTGGATGATACAGCAGAAAAATACCCCTGGCGTTTTATGCAACAGTGTCTCAGCTAGTTCAGGAATGATTCCAGCCAAAACCACATGTTCTACATTCTCAGCCAATGAAACATCGTAAGTGGAGCTGTGACACAACAAGGCTGCCATGCCGAAATAAAAACAGACAGTGCTCAAGGATATAGGATATAGAAATAAGAGCACTTGATTTTTCCAAACTGGTTTCTGACAAGTATGATCTTGAAAAAAAAAACACTTAAAAAAATTACTAGAGGAGTCTAAGAAATAAGAACACACAAAGTATAATATTTATTCACACATTCCTTTGAAACAGACACTAATTGAAGACTGACTATCTAATGATCTCTAACACAACTACAGCTATAATGTGATTTAAAATATTAATTCATTATTAGAAACTACATTTGTGAAGGAATAACTTAAAATACTCAAAGAATAATTCTTGTGAATTGGCACTAAGAACCTAGAAGCTGACCAACAGAACAGATGGAATTAAATGTCAGCCAAGGAAATCCTCAGCAAATTTATTTTTGAAAACAATATAGCAGAAAAAGTGAGATGATGCTAAATAAAATTCAAGCCTAAGTAACACTAAGAAAATTAAGCAAGGTTAATATCTGAGGAGTTCTCACTGATGGAAAGAAAAGTCCAAGGTCATGATAAGTTTTCTCTAGGTGTACAGAAAGAGGAAAAATGAAGGAGTCACATGAATGATAACCATAGTGTTCTGGAAGAATGAGTGTTTGCTATTCTCATTAAGGTTTCTCTTACCTTGTGTAAAAAAATTCATTGACTAAGAAAACAAAGACTGACATAAATATCATTTACAGTGCCTGCAACTTGTCTGAGTTGTGAGAGACTGAACAACAACCTAAATTCCAGTTATTCTTTCAATCTTCTTCAAGAACTGGCTGAATAATTTAAATTATTTTCATTAGAATCATAGAATCATAAAAATCATAGAACTGTAGAATCCTAGATTAATTGAGATGGAAGGGACCTTTAAAGACCATCTAGTTCAACTCCCTTGCAATGACATCTTCAACTAGATATGGTTGCTCATCTTGTCCTTTCAGTCCCACTGGTTTTAAGTCCTGTATTTGCCAATATAACTTGCAGTCTGATTGGTATAATCTCTGGTAGTATTTCACTTCTACACTTTTGAAAATTTTCAAAACTTATTACATAAGCAGGTATATGTGTATATCTTTGAGTGGATGGATGGATGGCTGGATGGATGGATAGATAGGAAATTGTATATATCTGTCGAGAAATTTAAGTAACATGAAGTAACATCCACAGGGCAAGTTTTAGCTGTACCATGTGACAAGAGTGGTGTTTTCAGCCAAGTCTTGGCACCAGCATTTACTCCACCTCGTTGAAGTCCACCCTCTATGAAAGCTTCCCATTTTCATGCTGTCTCTGCACTGTACAACCTAAAGAGATGTGTCTGCTAAATACCAAGAGGCTCTTGCATGGAACAGATGTGTGTGTGTGAAGCTTCTGCTACAAGCTGTTGCAAGAGACCTTTAGAACTGAAAATTCTGGCAATCAAAAAGACACAGACCACCTCCACAGTATAATAATATCTGCATATGTGACTTTATCCAAAAAAATATGAGGCAAGGAGATTTAAAATAAACTGCTGGCTATTTGGATGTCTTGTCAAGTTTTATGGGTCATTAAAACATTTAACACAACTGCAAATGACTACACATAATTAAACACTTTTTAGGTTCTTAACTACTGAAATGTAACTCTGTTGGATAACTATAATATTTATTAAACTAATTTTATCATTTAACAAATTAGAAATCTCTGATTCCAAATTCTTATTTATATTATGCTGAGAGTCAGTCATGCTATCTAATGCTATGAAAAAGTAAGTGAACACCATTTAATGGAAACTTCTCTTCTAAGTGTTATATTTAATCCAAAGCATAGAGGTCATCAGAAGTCTTTCTGTTACATTCAATTAAATTAAAATTGAATACATAAAACTGAAACACACATTAAATAAATTAAATTAAATTAAAAGCACTCTTAAGTGCTTTCCTACTTTTGCAGCATCTTAATATAGCTGAAAATAATACATCATTCTTTATATGCAGTTCTGCAAATTTCATTCTCAGAGGCAAGTACTTATTTAATGCAGGTCTTCCTTTTTACAGAAAATCTTTGGCTGCCCTTCATTGTAAACCCCAAAGAATTTGGATTCCTTGTACACTAGGAATGAAAGAATTTCCTTCCTTCTTTCCTTCCTCCAAGAACAGTTTTAATAGCTACTTCTCAAAATTACTGTGTAGATCTGTTTGGTCTGTTAGGTTTTTCAATTAAATACTGGTCATTATTTCTCACTCTCTGCAGCCTCTGCTTCAAGGGTGATGAATCTCAGTTAAGATTCTTCCTAGCACATATAATCTCTTTTTGAGTTTCTCATAAGCAAAGTGTCTTTGGGTGGTCTATCGCTGACAGGGTACAGAATAATAAACAGATACAATGTCAAGTGATTTAATTTTTCTGTAATTCCCTCTGATATTGATTTCTGCCATATATTTGCTTTTCCATTCCTTTCAGCTGAGGAAAATGTAAATTAATGATTCAAAAATGGCTCCTATTATCTTTGTCAAGATTAAATAAGTCAAAGTAAAACCATTGACATTAAAAAAACCTTTATTACAATTAGAACAATGAAAATATTGATTCTATTTCTTTGTATAGTGTGTTAATTCTTGATTTAAATAAATTCATTTACACACTTAAAAAAAAATATTTTCATATCGCACACTGAACGAGCATGAGATTAACTTCTTTTAACTTTAAGCACTTTAATTGCATTATGAATAATTCATCTATTTTACAGGGATAAATTTCTTTTACTTGGCATTACATCAATTATCTCTCATCTCTGAATCTCTCTGTTTCATTCCTAAGGACACGTGTCCCTAACACAAAACCCACTGTTGACAAAGCTAGCAATAACTAACTAACTATGAAATATAAATGGTAACCAAACAAGGAACAAGTCACAGGACCATAGGATGGGTCAGGCTGGAAGGACCACAGTGGGTCATCTGGTCCAACCCCCTGCCCAAGCAGGGCCATCCCAGAGCATATGGCACAGGATTGTATCCAAAAAAATGGGATATCTGCAGAGAGGGAGACTCCACAGCCTCTGTGTGCAACCTGTTCCATTGCTCGGGCACTGCACAGTAAAGAAGTTCCTCCCCATGTTCAGGTGGAATTTCCTGTGCATCCCTCACTGCCCATTGTCTCTTGTCCTGTTGTTCATCACCACCGAGCAGAGCCCGGTCCCTGCTCTGACCCCTCCCTGCAGACACTGACAGACACTGATCAGGTCCCCTCTCAGTCACTTCTTCCTGAGACTGAACAGACCCAGGTCCCACAGCCTTTTCTCCTAGGAGAGATGCTTCTCTTCCTTGATCAGCTTTGTAGCTCTCTGCTGGACCTGCTCCAGGAGCTTCATGTCTCTCTTGTGCTGAGGAGCCCAGAACTGGACACAGCACTCCAGATGTAATCTCACTAGGGCTATGTGAAAATTTTATATATATATATATATACACACACATTTCCCAGCAATCCCCCATAAATAATTCATATCTTCATTGATGTTTATTGAGATAGAAGATTATCTTGATAATTCCCTACTTGCAACCTCAACTTTGACTTTCAGTATCATTAGTTAAACATTTTGAAGTTTAATTTTTGGAAGTCTAGAGTATTAAAATCCAGAAAAGCATTGACACACAGAAATAGGTTTTATCTTCTCATTAGGCCCAGTATGACACATCACACAAAATAAGTTTAGTTAAAGTTTCACTCTTCCAGCTGAGCATGCACTTAGGCCCACTAATGAATTGTGTCCACTCACCTGTGGATCAAACTTTAGAATTGAACCTCTAAGCAAAGTATCTACTTTAAAAGTGCATGAATGCTATGGGAATGGACTCCAGCTTGGGTTGTGGCTTTTGATCATTCCCACTTGTTTATCATATACTGCTGTGTGAAATCCTCCTAATAAGATACCAACATTCCTCTTTCACCTGGCATGATCAGATTGTCTCTTCTTGAAACATGTGGATTTCCCAATAGGAGACTCCAATCTCTTCCAAGCAGAGACTGGGGTTGCATGGAGGAATGGTAATGGCTTTGAAATTGTCAAAAAGAGAGAAGTCCTCTGCAGAGATGTATTTTTCCACAGACAATACATAGAACAACTCAGTTTTGACAGAGGTATGGCCCAGGTTTTGGACCTTGTTCTGTCTAGTACCAAGGAGGGATAAATATGACACTTAGATATATGCTGATACAGCCATAAGGCTTCCAAAGTATCTTTTAATGTGAAGGTAAGAGCAGAAATAGTTGTTTTATTTCCATACTCAGGTATAGAATGAGTCTGCAGTTCTATTCACCCTGTTTGAGGTTAGTTCACCAATCAAGAAGAAATTATAGGGTGGGGTTCTTTTAAGATTAAGATGCCAGTGATCCTCAGATATCAATCCCCAGTCTCCAGTGTATGCATTCTTCATTTTTTGTTTTCTGACTGGGGAGAGGGCACACAGCCCCTCCACTGCAGCAAAGGGAGAAAAGGCACAGCAAATTGCAGAATCAGGTAAAGACCTACTTGGTCATAACATTCCAGGTTTATTTGGGAGGGTAAGAGGAAATCACTTTCTCACATGAAAGAACTCTACAGTTAAAAGATTTGGGAATATATCACCGAATTAGGACCAATCTGAAACTGGAAGTACTATGTCCTTCATGCCTTTGTGAAGAGAAATGAAATGAAAAACCATCTACCAGTTTATGTAAATTGCCTGTTTTTCCATGCCTACACATGGAAAAGTTCTGAGAATAAAGGCTATTTACAGGAATTTTTACCTAGTTTTGAACAATATATCATCAATGCTAACTATGTTTGTGAAAATTCACATTTAACGAGCAATGTAGCAAGTTTTAGAACTCAGTCTTCTTAACATTTCTTTTCATTTCAGATTCAGTTTTTTCCTCATATGCACCCTAACCAAGAACTTATGCAAATGATTAGTATTAAGCACAAAGTCTTCTGGGGTGCCATGACTAAGCACTCATAGTAGTGATCAAACATTATAGGTTATAAGTATGCAAATATTCAAGCAAGCCGTATCTAGTTAGTGTAAATTTTCCATCTCAAGGAAGGAGGCAAATCTGCACCAAGAATGTAACAATTTAACTTCCCATTGAGAGTTCCAGAACCTAAAGGGAGGTCTCAGAGAAAAGAACAAAAAAAAAAAAAAAAATCAAGAAAGGAACGAAAAATAAAGAGTGAGAAGTAGACATGTAGTGCTTTTTGAATGGGGGAAACATATAGGTTTTAACAAATGCTTCATTTATAGGGATTTGAGGTTATAATCTTGTAACAGACAGTTTGAGAGACTAGTCCAGAGATTCTTCAATTCCCATCTTATTCAGAGAAGCCACGTGGTAAATTCCTTATTACACAATCACAGAATATTTGGAATTGGAAGGGACCCACAAGGAACATCAAGACTGTGGGGATCAAACCCACAATCTGGAGTGTTATTAGCATAATGCTGATGCCAACTGAGCTAATGCTGGCATCTGTAGACAAGATGACTTATCATCTAACCTTCTATAGTCATCCTGTTCAAGAATCATATTCAACATTTATGGGAAAGGTCTTCTATGAAGACAAATGGGGAAAAGATGGCTCCCACATCTCTTAGCAGTCACCATGATAACTCTTTATCTTAACTCTCTAGCTCTTTAACTAATTCTCTTATCAAGAAAATAAAAAAAAAATTCTTTGAATTATCTACAAATCAGTAGAGATTAATCCTTCATAATGGGTGACAGAGGATCTGGTACCTCTGGTTTCAGGGCACTTTTGATATATCTTTAATTATCTGAGGCAGAACTTGATCCAGGAATTGCTCCATTCTTCATTATGAGAAACACTCTTATCTTCCATTTACCCATGTCCACTGTGGACATATTCACTAAATTTTCCTTACCAGCATTCTGCTTTCACCCAAGCAGAATTTTTTATAGGATTACTTATCTTTTCCCCTCCACTTCTTTTCCTTTACTTTGTCAGCTGTTGAGCAGAACGCCCAGTACGTGCTCAGTCGTCGTTTCACTTGTGGATAAGGGCTCATTGTTTTCCACTCAGACACAGAATTGCTTTACGAAAACAACTTGGATTTTCAGTCTCTTCCAGTCTACTTTACTGTTAAAATTTCCCTTACTCACTGTCTTCATGTGGTTTCTCTCCTATAGGAATGACTCTTGCCGGGTCTCAGGAGAGTGCCGTTGTGCCGCAGCACCTTTCTCAGCTTGCGTCACTAGAACATCATAGTCTGGAACCAGTTTTCCATCTTGCGGTTCACCCATTTTATTTCCCCTGCCCGCCCTGAATTCTCAACGAGGAGATTTTTTTTTTTTCCCTTTCCTAACTGTGGGGCTTAAGGGATCACAATGTTGCAGTTATTTGTGGCTTGGCTTCCACTCTCTATTTCTCTCGTCTTACAATGCTGCTCTCCCACCAGTTCAAACTTCTAAGGTAGTTAGTTCTCTCAAGTCATAGAGCCAAGAAAAAAAAATTCTTTCTACTTCTTTCTGTTCTCATTTAAAGCTATTGCAAGTGAAGTCTCATGGTACTATCTGGCAGTTAGGGAGATGCCACTGTATTCTAATTACATTTGTTGCCTGTGTGCACACTCAAAAAAATCAAAGGGACATGGCCCTTTCTGCCTTGGTCCAGCTTTTGCATTAAGGCTGCTAATGCATAAAGCCTTAGTTAGTGACGTTTGTTCTACCCACTGAATTTAGACTTTTGTCAGCTGCATCATCTGTATAGGAAATTCTCCCTGAAAGAAGATACTAGGGAGGGAAATTTAAAGAAGGAAGGGGGTTTTTTTAGTGCCTTCATCTTTACATACCATTGTTATTATACTTGGATTACATTTTTGCATTTCAGCATTTTAACAAGAGCCTATTTAAAGACATTCACCAACTACTAAGACAGAGGCAATCACTATGTAAGAGTGATTACCCACCTATCCTGGATTTGGAATGTCTTATGACAGAATACTTTCCATAAAGATAATGAATACAGTGAAAATTTCACACATGCCTTTTACTTAACAAAGGGATAGATTTTAATTTTAAAATGTAGTGAAACCCCTTTAATAGAAAACTAAATGTGATGCTTCTGAAAAGTCAAGACACCTAAGTTCACACAGTTCTGGAGATGATACTGCTGGGACTGATCCAGCCTCAGTTGTTTTGGCAGATTTTCAGTCTGATTAAAAATGCTTATGAGGAAACAACATTAGGTGAACATCAATCCCATGGAAGGCAAAAGGAAACACCAACTTCTGTAATACAAAGCATATTTGTAAAAGAGTTTTCAATCTAATGGCAAATAACTAACAGTGGAGTTGCTTTTATGCAGCTTGAAAGCCTAGATAGCGCCAGCATACAACTGCGAACTCCGTGAGTTTTTCTCACTTCCTGATGTAATTTTACTTTCCTCAACAAATAACACAGTCTAATGTGGCAACACAGGCACACTACTTTAGGGTGATGGATTGAAATGCTGAGTTTGTTACTTTTAACTGTTAAAAGCTGCCCATTTTATGGTGGATTATAGCCCTGTTTTAACAGCACAAATGTTCTCCACATTTATCTGAAGCACACAGTCTGCTCAGATGCACAATCAGGAATTTAAATTAAGACCTTTAGAATGCCACCCTCAAAGTGGACTCTCAAGTAGGCTTTACCTTGGAAGCCCATGCAGTCATATAGTTAATTTACAGCAATAAATCTCTTTCAGCCAGTCATGTTTCTCCCTTGGCTTCAATGAAGGTTGGATCACATCCTTAAATATAATCAGTTACAGAAACTGTAGTCTATAATCTTGAATAATAACAATAAGAAAGAATGCAGAAGGGATAGCCCTACAGATGCAACTTCTCAGTCTGTCAGAAAGACCCTGTTCCTTCACAAGGAGGAAAAACACATAGATATCTCCTTGATGAATTGTGGAACATTGTTGACATTTCTCTCAAGAACAAAATGCAGAGGACACAGTGACTGCTGCACCACAAGAAAATATGAAAATAGTGATTATCTCATCATCAAAGCTTCTAGGTTTTGGCTTCTCATGCTTATAGTCATTTAAATGCTTTTTAAAGCACTTTATTCCATTTTCTCTCTGAGGCACCAAATGGTACCTAGAAGAGATTGACAGTTTTTTCAGTCCAAAGATTTCTTCCTGAATTCAGATAAGCTGTGAATACATTTAAGAACAAAATATAGGAAGACAGCTACCCATTGAAAATGAATATGCATAAAGGAACAACGTTTTTCATTTTACAAGTTGTATTCCTTGTTTACAATCAAGTTTGTCAAGATCAGAGAAAGATACACATTTCTACAGGATACAAAAATTTTCCAGGGACCTACATAGTGAAACATATATGTTTTTTCAGAATATTGTACTGTGTTCACAAAAAGTTTCAGAGTCAATGATTTCTGCTGTGGCATTGCTGTTTTAAAAGGAGAGCTAAATCTGGCATTTTGTGTTACTATTTGAACTTTGTCATACTTGCAATACGTGCTGATGTTGGCATAGGTATACAGGTACTTTTCTTCCAGTACCAAAGATCTTTTATACCTTTGACATGCACCTTTCCACCACCACTCAACTTATTTAAGAAATGGCAGTTCGATATTGCCAGTTATGAAGCAAAGAATATTTCATGGAAATAATTTCCTAACAATTTGTCAAAATGTAGACCTGAACTGAAATTGATAATGGGAAGGCCTGACTCATTATCAAGCAACCTTTCCCACTGCCATGTAGTACCACTCTCACTATATTCCACTTCCTTAAGTTTTATCACTGGCTTATGCCAGACTAAAATTTTTATGAATTTGTTGTACTTGTTTAGAAATATTTTTGGACTTGCTGCAGACTAATTACAGCTATGAATTCTACTTGCTCTAAAAAGGCTCTACATGTATGACATCAGAGCAGCACCAGAACAGGCAACTAAAGAAGTTGTGGAATCTACATCCTTGCAGGTTTTTCAGACTTGGCTAGACAAAGCCTTCACTGATCTAATGTTGATAGTCTTCCTTGGAGCACAAAGCGGGACTAGAAACTCACAGAGTTTCAACCACATTTCTATGACCTGTGACCTGAGGTACTGAAACAAACCTGGTAAGCACTCAATTAAATAAGTCTCTCACTGTCTGTGTAGACAGACAGTCCTGGCATTACCTCTCAAATCTATCTTATCCTTATAATGCAATTTTCAAAATACTCTGTAGACAGTAAAAGGGAAAGGACTTCATGAGAGTTATACAAAACTGAGGTTTACTTCTACTTAGATTTTCTTTTCCTCACACTTGAAGGGCTGGAGGGCAGAAAATTGGAATCCTACTTGGTTTTTTTCTTGATAACTTGATTTTAACTGTACTAAATATGTGGTCCTCAGATTGGCTCCTTCTTGTGGAAGCCCATCCTAAGAGTGGTCTTTAGGAAAAAGGACACCACACATATTATTATTGCAACATGCTTGCAGAACATAACTGCAGTGGGGAAATGAAATGACTACCCAGCTGCACAAGGAGCACTGGGCACAGGGTTGTGCAGGAGGCAGTCTAACTCCATACAGACCTCAGAACATGCTGAGAAGTAAGAGGGATACTTGAAGAAGACAAGAAGAAAGGGTCACTGATAGAACTGCATGCATAAAGGCAGACCTGCTGTAAGATATGATACTTACAGAATATACCACTCTAGCAGATATATTTTCACTCTGTAATCGAGAAAGTATTAGATTATTTCTAATTTAAAATGAAAGTGAAGATTATGGTCATGAGATAGGAAAATGAGGGCTACTGAAGAGTTCTTAATGTCCAGATGATTTCCTGAAGGAGTCTCTTTTTCAGGCTGCATGGAGTCCTGAGCATCTAGAAACAGCAGCAATTCATTGTTTGGCCAATGCACAAGCTTTGCCCAGGTGGCAAGGTTATAATGCACTCCCAAAAAGGCTAATGGAATGATGTTCATTAACAAACATGAGCTTCTAAGTCTCAGCCTTAGAGCCCTAAGGCTTCAGCTAACAGCTTAGAGCTCAGGGCTTAGATTTTCATCTAGATCATTTTAATAACACAGGAATAACTTAAAGCACCTGAGCAGTCCCAGTGAGGTCCATGCAAGCAAGCTCTGAGACATCTGCCTGGACTGACTCACACAAGAGCTAACGACCGAAACTCTGAGTAAGGATTGAAATAAGACCCTTAACAGTACTCCTTAACAGTTTTCAAAATATCACTACACCACACCTTTTACGAGCTTTGTTGAATAAATATCTTACAAAGTTCATTCTAAGCATTTTTATACAGCCTACTTTTCCACAGTATGCTAAGGAGGATTACTGAAACTGCACTTGTTTAAAACAAGGTGGTTATCTATGCATTTTATTAACAAATATTAAATTATACATCTCTTCACTTATACCTTGTGGCTGCACAACTCTGAGAAGACATCCACCTCACAGTTTTTAGCCTCCAGATGCACTCCTTCTTCTATTATAATAAACAAGTGAGCTATACCCACTGTACAATTTGTTGATCTCATGTGCAGAAAATTTACATCGCACATTTTGCAGAGTCCTGTGAAAAAGATTTAGAACAGCTCTTCACAAACACTAGAATAATATTCTTGAATAATATTTCAGAACAGTGACTTTCTTATCAAAATCCACTGTTGAGAAAAAAGAGCTGCCACATTACACAAGATGATATTATTTCAGCTGATACTGGTTTTTATCTTCTCTATGTTTAGAATGCTTATTTCACCTTTTAAAAAATAAATCATACAAACCAGTTGATTGAGACAGCAGCTCCAAGTTAGTAAGTGTAAAGTTACTCTCATTTTGACTGAATGTTTTTACATTTTTATACACATAAACTGCTAAGCAACAAAATACATATACTGAAATTTGTGGTAAAATCTGCTATGAAGTGACACTGTATATGAGAAACATATTTTGATTACAAAAAAAGTATTTGGAGTAGCAGGGAAAAAAACCCAACAGAACCAGTTGGTACTTTCACCAAAAAAAAAAAAAATCGAAACACCTCAATAAGCCCTGATTATGTAACTAGGGCAACCTGGATGGGGCTTTGACTAACCTGGTCTAGTGGAAGGATCCCTGTCAATGGCAGGGGTTTGGAACTAGATGATCTTTAAGGTTCCTTTCAATCCAAAACGTTCTGTGATCTCTGACTGTAATAGTTCTTATTACTATTTCCCTGGTAATTTTAAGAAATACAGTAAAAACTGCCTGTTAAGAAAAAACAACATTGCTGTCCAACTAAAAACTCCTTTAGAAATAAAAAAGGTTGCAAACACTGAAATATGAATTCACTAGTAGTCTTTTGGGTAGTGGAATTGATATATTCCATTTACTCCAGATTAGTGATTTGTTTTACACTGCATTCCACTGCAGTCCCCCTGCCTTCCACAGATTAATAGCCAGGTAGATCTAATCAGACTGAGCTCTAATCAGTGCTGTGGGAGCTACCAGGACAGAATAGTCTTGTGCATTTGTTGGTCCACCAGCAAACACTGAGTAAGCTGATCCCACTTGCAGATGGACAAAGTATTCCCTCAGCCACCTGGGTTTCTGCAGTAACACCACCTAACACACTGATATAGGAGAAAGCCACAGTTACCAGAAAACAAACAAACAAAGAAAAAAAAAAAAAAAGGCCAAAACTCCACACCTTTTCTTGTATGGTTAAACATAGGTTGGCACTCTTAATAAAATCCTTTCTTCTGATGTCTTTCCCACCCAAGAAACAGCATTCATGAACACCACTGCAGGACTTTTTATTGTCAGGTTAATACTCTGCTGACAGAATCCAGGATAGCCATGAATTTATGCTGCAGGAAAATTCTCAGTTGCTGAAGATGTTAAGTGTTATATTTTAACTCCAATCATTTCTCAGAACTTCACAGAAAAACTCAGATGGCTCTCTTTGACTTTTCAAGGATTTTACATTAAATACACTTAATAAAAACAAAACATTTCCTCCGTTAAAGTCAGAGGGAGGTCTTCTGCTGACTTCACTGGAACAACACCAAACTATTCTTAAAAACAAGGATAGGTATTATCCTAAATAAATAAATAAAAATTTAAAAATTCATTTTCTTGACTAATTCATCATCAGCCCTGTATTTAGGAGATGTGATCTGAATTTATGATCCTGCTTGTCCAGACTTTATCCCAAAATAGGAAGAGTGGTGTTATAAACCTCTGGGAAAACAGATGCCTAAACAAAGATTTCCTGTATTGATCATGTGTGGGAGTCAGTGTCTGTAGGTTGCAAAACCACCTGATAGCAGGAGCATTTCACAAGAGCAGGAATCCTGGCCTGTGAGCTTAATGCAACACTGGAAACCTCTCCCACTTAGCTCAGGAGTCCTCATCCTAATATACTGACCTTAGTAATCAAGACTCAGTGTAAGCTGTACTCTAGCAATGAACATTTGCAGAACCAGACCAAAGTTTATGTATGTATTCAACTTGTTTAACAAGTGGGCTGAGCCTGAACGATGAGTCTTTGCCATATGCTGTACTATCCATGTCACAATGAGACAGAAGAATTTTCCTACTTGTTTTGAAAAAACGAGTTTTGCTCTGTAAGTAGTCTGCTTTGAACAAAATATTAAAATTAATTGCTGTTCACAGCAAATGAGAGTATATTAAAGGACCGACTCACTGTATTTTAAAAAAGAAATTAGAATATTATTCTATGGTTATTAGAACATTAAAATATTAGAAATTAGAACATTATTATATGGTTATCTCTAGGGACAACTTATGACAATAATTTAAGAATACTGATAGCCCTAATTATCACACTACAAATGGAGAAATTGCATTTCCTTCTAAAAATAAATACAGCCTAATTTTAAATATGACAGAAGAAATTAATCATTTAAAAATCAGAGAAATTATGGTGAATGAAAATCAAATAAGTTCACACTACTGTGTCATGCAACACTTGGAGGTTGAAAATCTGAAAGATTGATTATTCCAAATAAATATTCCTAGTTTGCTTTATCCAGAAAGCTATTATCACCAAGTGCTGTTTAAATCAGTTAAATGCTGTTACCCTCATTGCTGAGCTCAGGTGGAACTTCACACTGGTGTAAAAATGTTAAAATTTAAACATTTTAATCTTGCCTGTATAGAAGAACAATTACTGAAATGATTAAAATTAAATTCATGTAGATGTTGGTAGACATAAGAGGAGATTCACTATATTTCTTCAGACTTCAGCTGTCTACACCCTCTTAAGATCTGAGTTTGCTCTCAGTGTGGAAAGCAACTATCTGATTCTGATAAAGAAACATCTGTGAGGCCTCCTACACAATCCAGTGTAGGTGGGTGCTGGGGCTCTGTGGGCGTATGTATTTATGAGCTGTGTGCCTCATTATTTGTCTTTTAATCTTTTTATTAATTAGAGAAGTTTACCTCGCATTTCTGGCATGTGATCAACATATTTATATTTTCTCAAATCAAATCAGACATACTTATACAGCTAAAGGTACACCAGACATGATCAATTTTAGAGCCATCAGCTCACTGGTTTTCCTTGTTTCAGTACAGCTAGAACCAAACAGGAATGACACTGGCAAGACAAAACCTACCTACAGAATCCAGAGAGATACTAATTATATGTGTATTTAAATATGAGTGATGAGTGCTTAAAGAATGAGCTGAGAAATTAAATTTCTCAATAGGCATTTGCCATGCAGAAAAAAATCACTGTGGAGCTCAGACAGATCTAATGGATTTATCAGAAGCCTATCAGCATTCTGAAGAAACACCATTTGCATGCAACATGTGACAGCAAGCTTCTGTCATTTTTCTACCCTTCCTTTAAAATCAATTTCACATTATTCCTGAATATTCAAGTTATACTAGCTACAAGTCGAGCTTACATCTCAGGGACAAGGGATTTGAACCTGGTGGTCTCAGTCACCTGGATTTATTGGTCATCATGTCATGATGAGCAGTTTAGCATCCTAACAGATGCCAGCACAGATATCAATGAGTAGACTGAGATTTTCTTTTCCCCTAAGGAAGAAGGATTAATCTTCCTGCCTGATAACACTTTTTTTTTTCTAAACTGCAGGCTCATTCTCAGTCCCAGACCTTGTCATTCCACTATGGAGCAGATGGCCCCATTTGTCTAAGGAATAAATTCTGCCTTGCATTTCCAAAATAGTCTACAAATGTGGACATCTGGCTTAATGAGAATAAAATAAAAGAAAAAGCATTCAGTCAGACTGAGGGCACAAGAGAATAATGTGCAATAGAAAATGAATAGGCCCATGGGTAGAACTGGTGTTGTGTAAGTTATACTCATCATAAACCTAAAAAAGCAAGGGTATTTACATTTGCTGTCATGATGGAACCCATCATGGCAAAAGACACACAGCTGAAACAGTAATTGCTCAAACAAACAGTTTGGAATGGATGTTTTTTATCATTGAATACTCTTGCAGCAACTAGGATTTTTTTTTTTTTTATTTTGCTCTTGCGCCTTATACCTCAGCTTTATGGCACGCCTGTCTTGTGCATTTGCAGTAAGATTTATCTCAAAATACATTGGTTAAAAAATGCTAACAAGCTGCATTGATTTTGCCCAAACAGAATGAAGTAGCTGCTACATATTAAATCCTAAACCCTTTCCCACACATTCACAGACTTGTAAGAACAACCTTTCTCAAGAGAGGCAGTGAAACAGATAACAATTAAGGCTGTAAAGCATGAATTGAGCCAGAGATTAAAAGCAAAGTTAGCAGAGAGGTAAAAACGTGTGTCAATACAGGCAAAACAGTGTCTTGCAGGGACAGCAGAAATACTTCCACATGAGCCACCTCAAGAGCTGGGAGCAGTGTGGTGCTGGCACAGAGCTCTTCAGGCTACAGCCTAGCTCATACCAAGCTGGTAATCACAGGCATTGCTACACCAACAACATCCCAGGTCAGATCCTCAGATGTAGCTAAAACTGCCTCAGCCCAGCATGTCCTGTGCCAAAATTGCACAGGGTTCTTACTGCACAGGGTGGGTTTGGAGCTCACAGGCTGGCACGGCTAGTCACAGAAAACTAGTTGTAGGAAACAGAAGAGGGAGAGCAGCAGACTCCACAAGTGAGAGTTTCCTCCCAAAAGCTGTGTTGAATACCTTTGGACATGTCTTCAGCAACTGTCAGCTGGCACAGAACCATCAAAATCTCAGAGCTCTGCAAAATGCCTGTGGCTGGGACACAGTCACACAATTAAAGCCAGTGCTGAGCAGTTACTTCTGAATGTGTCTACTTGTGCTTTGTGAACTGGGCTCTCCTGTCCTAATTACAGTAATCACCTGTGTACCTGCCAAGATGCATATAAGTATGTTCCTTAAGCATTGATGTCCCCTTTCAGAAAACATTGTCCCGAGGGTGAGAAATAAATGTAGACATCCAAAATTCACATATGTTCAGACTGGTGAAAAGTGGGAGAACTTTATCTTTGAAATTATATCTATGCATATTTAGTAGGAGGTGATAGAAGTCAATTACAGAGTTAACAAGACTAGCAGGATATGTTTAGAAATAGGAGGGGGGACTTATGCAAACAAAACCAAGGATGATAAAATTGCCAGGTAGAATAATTCACTGATTCTCAGACAGCCACATCATCTGACTATGCAAGAAGCAAAACAGATGGTAAATGTAAATACAGATGGGTTTATAGGCAGCTTATCATAATGAACAAATATGTACTGTGCAGCATGTGCAAAGGACATTCAAACTATATTGTCCACCCTATAATAGAAATTCTCTGGATGTAATATAGGCATTTCATATCCAAGTTGTGTGAGCAGAGATATGTGCGTGTCAGTTTAAGTTGAAATGCAGGAAATCAGAAGTTACCAGGTCAAGTTTATGCATATTCTACAAGCCCATGGAACCAAGGGCAGAACCACAGTACAGACTTCCCAAAAAAATCTACATAGTTTAAAAATAAAAAGATGAATGTGCTCATACTGTCCTAATGGAAATCCTCCAACAGTACTATCAAAAATCTTGAAGTATTCAGATTGTATTTAAGAGACTTATTACACCTTATGTACAAACACTAGCTGGCTTGGGAATAGATAGAACAGTACCTGGGGTAGGAAATTGCAGAGTGCTAGATGGTTTGACCATTTGAGGTTTACATTGCTTTCCAAATGTACATTGCATTGCAAGCTCAGCCCCACAGTTATGTGGTTATCAGCAACAGGACTACTTAATTCTGGTTTGGCATGTTGGTGTGAATTGCTCTCATACCTAAGACTTCAACACAGATACTTCCTCCTCACCCTCCACACAAGAAAGCCTGAAAATCAGTTGGTGGAGTTTTAGAGCCCAGGCTCATTAACACCTGACAATCCTAAAATCCTTGTCAATATCGAAATGGCAGCAATAGTAGAACTATTCTATCTTGTTTGATTCACATAAATACAGTGACTTTCCAAGGGTTCCTCAGATTCTAACTTTTATTTAAAGTTACAATGCCTAAAATACATTACAACCTAATCCTCTTCTATCTGATACATACTACATAAAAACAGCTTTCTCCACCACAATTTGCCAACCTCTCTTCAAAGGCTGACTGCATTATGTGGGAACTATAAAGCAAGTGTTATATTTTCCACATATTTCCTCCATTACTATACAGAAATAGAACAGGTGTCAAAACTGTCATCTAGTTATTTATGAAAAAGTTGGAAAAGTTTAAGCAAATAATTTACACCAGAGGAGGCATGGGGCTTTTCATTCCCTCCCAAATAAGGAAGACAAAGAATCATCCCACCAATAAAATGAAATCAGTCTTTTACTTTTTCATAATCTCATCCTTAAAGGCTCTTTAAAAAAACCCCAAGATATTCAGCTCAGGTATTTCATAGAGTTTTGGACAATGTGTGGAATGATATTGTAGTACTACTTCTACAATGAAAATATCAGCTGGGATGCTAAACAAAATCATAATATAAAATGACAGATAAAAGTAGACAAAGCCAAACTTGCTGAAGGTATTCATGCTACCTCTCCCAGAAAATGCACTTTTTAGTCCCGATAGCAAAGTCTCAGGAGACACACTGAGATTCAGAGATGTCAGCTGATTACAGATATCTGGGAACATCAATGGAACCTTACCCTGGAAACATTAGTGGAACACACTGCAGATTTGGGGCTTTCCTCCTCTTTGACAATCTCAATGTTTTTGCTTTCCAGTGCTTGAAACTGCCTTCCTGAGGTGAGCTTTATGTGAATACCTTCTTTGGCTCTGCTCAGCTTTGGAAAAGTGTCAGCTGTGTTCAGTCTGTAGAACTGCACTGCACAGAAGTTGTGCATGATCTGAAAATGATGCAGCATAGAAAAATAATAATTATAAACATAGAGCTCATGAACTCTGAAAAAAAATATTGAGAATTATTACCCTAAGAAAGAAAAGAGTGAAGGTGAAATCTAAAAGCAGACTGTAGATACTGTGATAACAAAAAAAAAAAAAAAAAAGGAGGGAATAATCTATGCCCTGTGTCTTGGATGGACAGGCAAAGAAGCCATTACTTTAAATTTCTGGAACAGTGACAAGGAAAGTAACAGGAAAGTCTGGAAATGTTCGGGAAAATTTTGTAAAAGTAAGGACAGGTTAAGGTCTGAGACAAATGACTTGAGAGGCATCATCAGAGACCTTAAGAAATGGGTGAAACAATATGAATGACACTGCAAGAACACCAAGATCTCTGTTTTTTCACCATGGAAAATATGACAGAGGGGTGAAAATTAAAGTAGATTTATGCAGCAGCACTCTGAGAAGCCAGGAGTTCATGTGTTACAAATCACCATGCACAGAATATGAGTTGGTGTGTACCTTAATAAAACATTCTAAAAAATCAGATTTCAAATAAGTCCCTTTCAAAATGTAAGTAGAGCTTCCTAAAAATGTGAGCTGTGAAGTATTTTCATGATCAAAATTGGCTAATACACAGAAGAAAAAGCAGCAATGGTGGATGCTCAGTTTACTTCAGTGAAAAAGTAAGTTGATCAGTATAAAATCAAGGTATTTGTTTCTTTTTGAGTATAACTAAAACAAAACTGGGACAAAGGCTGAGTAGTAAGCAAGGAGAACTGCAGATGCTTCAAAGTTATTTAGGGTGGTCAAGTCCAGACAGGACTGTAAGAAGTTTACAAGAGAAACCAAATTAATCGCCAAAGTGGCAAGTGAAACTCAATGTTAGTACTTACAAAATAACCCACATTGGACAGAAGAAGAAAGGAAGAGTGTACTTTCATCATCCTAAATTAACTGTATGAACTCTTGAAAATAGTCTGGTATCACTGTAGAAAACTCATTAAGGACCTCAGCTCGATGCTGAGCTGTGGTAAAAAAAGCAGACATGATGTTTTGAAGGATAAGACATAGGATGGTGAATAATGCAGAAAGTATTGTAATGCCATGATATAAATCAGTGGTGGAGTCTCACCTGGAATGCTGTACGTGCTTCTGATTACCCAGTCTCAAAAAGGATACTGCAGAACTAGGCAAGGTTCAGAGAAAATAAGTGTAAATGATCAAAGGGCTGGACACCTCACATACAATAATCAGAAAGGGTAAAAAAATATTATGTTCTGAAAGGACCAGGCCAACAATGACAAATGTGCACTGTGATGAAGTATGGAGAAAGCAAATAAAGTTCCTCCTTATCCCTGACTCATGACACAAGAAAAAGATCATTAATTGACATGAAAACATTAGAAACATAGAAACTTAAACGCATAACTAATATGTACGAAGCATAAACATAATGCCAACTACTTACATTGTGCCCTTTTTTCTATACAGCACAAAGCAATTAAGCAAAAAAAAAAAATTAAGAACTATCAGTGTTACAAAAAATTTGGATGGAAAAGTAAACCAATCAGGATTAAGGAGTAAGCCAAATATAGGAGGGAGATTACTCTTTGTTTTAGAAGCAATTTTTCATACTTCTTCAACTAACTGGTAATGGACAGAGTTGGCTGCAACTTGCTGAAATAAACCATGAACAAACCTGTTTTTACTCTGGTCCTTTACCTACATCTGTCAGGGAAAAGGAGTGATGGGCACTGTACATCAGTGATGGAGATGGCTAAGACAGAAGCTGTTAGGAAACAGAAATAAACAGTGAGAAGCAGTTTAAAAGAGGTTGTGAAAATCCACCACCAAAGCTGAATTTGAGGACAGGAATGAATGTTAAAATAATAGAAGGTACAAGGATGCTCTGAGCACAACTATAAAATCTATACATACAGAAAAAAAAGTGGCTTTACTAAGGCAGAGATGTGAATACACAACTGGCAGAGGTTAAGCTTAGGTAAAGAAGACAAATTGTAGGCCTATATAGTGTGAACTAAGATATTTAAATGTGAAAACATAACAAATTATGCTTTCTTTAAAAAGGAGCACCTACGCATGAAAGCAAAGGTGTGCTGGCATAGGCCTCAGAAAAAGCATACTTAAGTTTTAAAGCTGAGTTGACATTCTAAAAACAGACAGGAAAATGAAAACTCAGTCCAAAAAGTGACTCAAAGAGAGACTGTAGTTTGAAGCTCCACAAAGGCACTTAGTAAACTAACTTGTATTTCAAAGTGTGTCCCTGAGTGACTGAACAACTTCAGCACAACTTTCAGAGACACTAACAGGACTTACACTTTCAGGGCCCACTGTTATTCAAAATAAATTGCTAATTGCATGTGATTTGCAAATCTTCTTTTTATAGAGAGAAGGTTTTTGTTTTATATATCTGTATATTTTTTGTTTGTTTATATATGCATATTTTCATATATAAGTGTATATAAGCAAAGTAAAAGTGGCCAGGACCATTTTCTGACACTGAGGCCACCTGGCATGAACTCATCAGGTCTCTATTACTGAAGTGCTTGTGTCTGCAAAACAGAGAGGGCACAACATGGAATTAGATGTTAGACAGAGCCCACTCCCCACCCCTACCCAGAAACTGCCTGGGAGAGGCACAGCTGGCCTGGGCCAGGGCTCAGTGGTGGCTGCTCTGGTGACACAGCAGCAGAGAAGACCCTGTTCTAATGCCATCAGATGTCCTGGTACTGCTTTCTGGCACAAAGCAGTTCATGGAACCCTGCCTCTGACTGCCAGTGTCTGAGCTACATTATTTTTTAAATTATGGAGCTATTTTCTTCTTTACAGTGAGGGGAACATCAAATAAAATATAATTAATTATAGTTATTTTTCCTTACTTCATTGCTATTTTTAATTATTCTCATTATGTAAGTCACAAGTAGATAGATAGTTTTCTCTCTTGCAGGAAGCCTTCTCCTTCCCCCCTAATATGCTTAGTTCACACAAAATGAAATGCATGTGATACTCAGGTAATGTCAGAGCAGGCATATGGCAACAACAGAAAAGCCATATATGGCCAAGGAGGCAGACTGCTGCCTTCTACTGCGCAAGGATTTATGACAACATCACACTGAAGGGTTTGCATGACTAAAATTAGGCAAAACATATTCTCCATGAAAGAAAGGCAAGGCAGTCTGTAAGCAGTAGCCAGAGGCAGCTTCAGACGTGTCAATTCAGCTGTGTAAAGAATGTGCCAGTCTCACTCTTGGAACAGTTTCCACACTTAATATACAGAACGAGTCATTAAAAATGAGGGGGAGTAACATGAAAGGGTGAGGCATATGGCACACAGTGTGCTACCACAGCATACCATATATTCAAGATAATGCGTGCGTTAGAAAATCCATTTGCACTTTCACTGATGACAAGTGCAGCTACTGCCAATTAACTTCTCTCTCCACCTCAATTCCTGTTTCAAGGTAAATTCCTGACCCTAATGAATCAACAGCAAATTTGCTATAAAGGTTAGTAGGAACAATACTTACTAGTTTGGGATTGTGCAAGTGTTTATATTCTTCTAATTCCAATACACATATTTACTACATCTTTTAGTACCTATTATTTGCTTCACTCCTCCATGTTACTTTCCTCAGATTTTTGTATTATTTGGTGTAGCAAAGGCTGAAGAACATTAAACTGCCCACACTACCATCATATTAAAAAAGATGAGCAGCTATTTAGGAGGCAGAGCTCCTGTCTGTCTTATCTCTTTTCTAGCTCCAATCCTCCTCTGAGCTTAGGATGAGTGTGTCTCCTGTAAAAGTGGACACAGTGAGGCATAAGCAGCATTAGCCAACTTGGATCCTGGAGGTCTGTGCGGCATGAGTTCAACACTTACACCACTTTACATTTGCCCAGTGCAATGGCAACCACACTCTGATGGCTCAGGGCATAGTCCTCATCCACAAACATCAGTGCAAACCATGGATGTCTCTTTTAAGGAGATTCAGCCCTGGATTACAAGTGACATTCCAGTGCCTTCTTGAAAAGAAAATAGCAAATATTGCTCATTCTCATGTGATGACATTGGTAGCCTAAAGGATTTAAACGGACCCATTCCATAACTATATGAAAATTATATCACATACCAGGTTGTTTAGTTTGCCCTTCTGTACACAGGTGGTATGGATTCATGTTGGTGAATGATTAATATTGACAGTCAGGAGCTACCCACACTATTTAAAATATTCCAAAGCGACAACAGATCACTTTGATCCATTGCACAAGTGAGGAGGTCTGAGATGATTTAAGAGAAAGGGAAAACAGTCATGCAGAAACCTGTTCCAGTTTTGAGGCTGTTGGAATTAATATTGTGCTGTGCACGTAAAGGCTCTGCGTAAACAAACAGCTACTGAATGGACTGAGATGAAACTGATGATACACACACACAGCATTCCTGACACAGACAGGTGAGCACAACACCAAGCCTCACTGCATACATTTTAACTTCACTTTTACATAACCCTCAATGTGGGGCAGTTTAATTTTGCCAGAAATTAATGTTGACATAGTCCCTCTGAACAAATCCCAACCTATCTGCAAAGCCCATCTGTACAAGCCTTCCAGAGACTCAACAGTCCCACTGACAACCACGGCACTGCCCACTGACTGCAGTGGTTCCCTGTGCTGTGACTCAGGCTGGCCTGCACTTTTTATTACATTTAACCATAAATCTTACTCATAGAAGTACAACTGCATGAGCTTTAATTTCATAAACAGAAAATTTAAGTGCTTGTTTTATTGCAGTTAGTGTCTAAAAGGCCACAGGAAATCTACTCACTCCAGGATGACTACACATCTTCATATTGTAAGAGAGATTTTTAATTCATTTCCTGTATGAGATTCTGCTATTTGGGGTAAATTAGTTGCTGATATTTAAAAGCAATCCCCTTTCTGAATGAAAAATCCACGTCTCTATAACATTTACAGGTCTTAGGTACATTCTCTAAGCAGCAGGGAATTTTCTTCTTACATCATAATATAGATGTGCACAGACATTAAAAATACTTAGTTCACCTTTTTGCCAGTCATTAATTAAAAAACAAAAACCTTCTGATGCTATTTTGTTCTTTACAACTAATGAGGGTTAAAAAAAAACCTATTCCACAAATTAATTAGTCTGGTGCCTCTGTACTTTTTTTCCTATTTCCAGGATCACAAGTCTCTCAGTGAATGACAAAATTCAGCTACATATTCAGGAAGATTGATGCAACAACCTTGTGCTGAGGGTGAGGGGTCCAGAGGGAAGACCCAAGGCTATAGTGCAATTTCAAAAATGTAAAATTATAGAAATTGTATGATCTAACACTTCAGTGTATAAATGAAGGTGAAGAAGGGATGGAAAGATGTCAGATGTATTTCTAGTGCTTCAAGATAGTAGAACCCATTAGTACTAATGTCAAGATAGTAAGCAACTCAAGTGACTTCAAGGAAGCAAACACCAGCTGTGTTTGTTGAATTAAATGTAGACATCATGTGGGTTTTTTCACAATAAATATTTTCTATAAAAGGAAAACTGAACAAACATCAAGCTTGAGTCAAGTACCAAGTTTATATACCTGATGATTTTACAGGCTTTATTTGTCAACCTTCTTTTCGTTGGAGTTGTTCAAAATGAAAAAATGAAACACCAATGAAGCAATGCTAACAAAAAGCAGTTGTCCAAATAAGTGGGACCATCAAAACACATTCATATTATTTGACTTAAACCAACTCCTCCTTTACTGTGTTCATCTCACTTTTTTAGTATGGGAACACACATCTGCAGTCCAAGCCATCAAAAGAGGAAAAATTAAAGCACCACAGCTGTCAAGCGAAACAATTATCAAATAATATTACATTGTTCCAAAATACCACCTTAAAAATGAAAAGTCAGGCCTCCTAGATACAAATATGCTCAATGATTTGTACACTTTTGTACCTCAACAGTCATTAGTAATGTAAGTAGTAATGACAAAGTAATGACAAATGGCTAAAAAGTATAGGAGATCAATGACCAATACCCTAATCCTAACTGAGCCCATCAAAAGCAATCAAGGAAATCATCCACACAATTTAAGTGAAAGGTGAATGTCAATAGTTTCTATCTAAAGCAACAACAAAAATAGTTTCTTTTATGGAGTATTTTCCATACTTATCATGTGCTAGAATGGTTTATAAACAAGAGAAGTACATATAAAGACTCTGGCCATACAAATTAAAGATGATGAAATATATCTCTGGAATAAGATCCAGAGCCAGACTAAACTGCTATCTTTATGTTGCACATAAGCTTTGGTGTCAACCCTTAGTAAAATTCATCCTGAAGAAGAACTTTAAGATGGTTTTGTTCTAAGTGCTCAAGAGGCATAGAAAGGTAACACAGGCAGAGGCTGCTAACACACCACAGATAAACAAGATAAAAGTTTCAGAAGCTAATATTCTGAAAATTAAGTTTAGCTTCAAAGACATACAGCCAGAAAACATCACCTTAGGTGTCTGTGGTTTTACATCTTGAGATGAAAATGTTACCTATGGAACAACTATCTTACTTTACAGTGACCACACATATAAATGAAAGGCACAAGCAGTGATATGCTGTGGAATTTAATGAACTTGCCTTCTTAAAAGGCATAGAAAAAAGCAGACATAGCTTCTCATATTAATGAAACAGCTAAGAAAATTCCATCTTTCTTCCACAGAAAAGTCCCACACATTTAATTCCATTTGAGTCAGTGCCATTTCATATGCATGAAGTAATTCAGCCTAAATGACAATGGCAATTTGATCCAAAGAATTTGCACCAGTTGACATTGAACAAGATTAACAAAATTCAGGTCTTGTAGGCAGGTTGCTGAACATGTGATTCTCACCGGCAAGTTTATAAACGATAAACAGGTAAGTTTACAAATTATTTGGACAACAAAGGTTTGAATCAGCATTATCACATTCAGGACAGACATTAAGAATGCTCTTTTACTTCTGAGATAATGTTTTGTTGAGTTGTTTTTAACAACAGAGGACACTGGCAACAAAAATTAGGAACAAATCATCCCTTTGTGCCTTGGCATAGTCCTCACAGTATTGTATCATTACAATTATTTTAACCTCAAAGACACATTTTCCATTATTTCATTTTATTACCCAGTGCTTCAGTGAAGTCTCTTTGTTCTTTAATACCATGAAAATTGGAAGCTCTGTAGTAGCTGTGTTCAGGTCAAAAGCATGCTTCTGTAAGCCTCTTTTTTTTCCTTTATTTTGTTTCTCCAGAATGCGCAGTTCAAAACAAGAGCCAAAGCACACAAAGAAAGTTTACCTCCATGGTAAAAAAACATCCGGCCAGAGGACATGTCCATACAAAAAATTCCCTAGTCTTTTTCTTTTCTATTCCTTGGAACACATTTGAAAGCTAAAGTTGAAGCTCAGTTCCAGATTATGATTAATGAGTAATATCTATATAATGCTTACAGTACAAAAAAACCCTGGGGTTTACTGAAAGAGAATACCATAAGAGAATTCTGTTTTATTTACATTGACTGAAGCACTGTCACCTTCCCACAATGATTAAGAAAGTATTTTTTCCATTGAAAAAAAAGATTACAATTCACAAAGCATTCTTGGAAAAACACACTGTGATAAACAAACCCACAGCTTTTCCTTCTATTTTCCTCATATATTTTGCAGACTTCTGAAACATACTAGGGAAAAGTTGAAAGAAAAAATACTTACCTGGAAAATTAAAATCAGTGGGCAAACAACAACATGAAACACAAAGAGACTAAAGGAAAAACAAGAGACAGATTTCTGAACTACTTACCAATTAAAACCAAAGATATTAATACTGAAGGCACTGGATTCAACATGAATAATTTAAAGATGATGGGCTCACTCCAAATTTTGACACCAATTTATAAGTTGATCATTTCATGGTGTTATTCACATGGGCAGCAGTTTTCAGAATCAAAACCATCTTCCATATTTTTTTCTAGAAGGAAACCTAAATCACAATAAAATTATTTTTCTGTGGAACATAATTTTTTTTAAGATAAATGAAATTAAATAATATAAAATATTAATTTAATAGATCTCTATAAATATAGTGCAAGCTTAGAAAATGTCATGGAAATTTATTTTTAAATTAATGGTGTTTTCCTAAAGGTACCTGCCCATATCCCAGCACAAGTCCTCTCTTATGCAATATCATACTCTGAAACACAGACTTTGGGAGCAGGATTGATTTTACCTCTTTTTTACCATTTAAGATAAGGAATACTGTTTCAGCAAGGTAAGAAGATTCTTTCTGTGGTCAGACGAGATGGACTGCCCCTCCCAGAGGACAATTCTACATGGGCTCAGGGGACATGTCTGTGGCACCTGACAAACTCCTGAACTCAGGCAGCTGCTGAAAGGAACAGCCCCGTCCTCCCTCAGCTGCACATTCCTACAGGCATTTGTATTCTCACATTCAATGAGATCAAGATACAGATTAAGGTGAAAATTAACCTCCAAATTGAGGTGAAAGCACTCCAGGCAACAATCTTTCAGAAACATAAACCTCAATGTGAGTCAACAAACACTCACAGGAAAAAAAAATCTTCAAGTATAGAGCAGCAGCCTGCACCCAGTTGAATCTGAAATGGTGACAAAACTGTATCTTAAAATAGGAGGAAGTTACAGAGTTCCCCTTGTAGAAGAAACCTAGATAACACTGTAAGACTACTGAAGTAATGTGAAATGTGCTTATTTATCTCAAATTTCTCTACATTACATGGGGCATGATTATGAGGTTTTTCCCATGGTGCTGGTGGAGAAAAAAATTTTTACACATCAATTGTTTGCCTAAAACTTCTTCCCAATGAAGATGCAATCAAAGCAAGCCTCTAAATGTAACATGCTTCTGTCCTTGCCTTTAGTGCATTAGTGGAGCCAGATAAGTCTAGACAAACTTTCACAAAACTGAAGTTCTAAACTTCATGTGCCACTGAGTTCCACCTCAGAAAGTATTTGAGTAACAATTTAAGAAGACTTTAGATTGCTTCTGCAGAATTTATAGTTATGGGACCTGAGATCTGCAGACAAAAAAGCATTTCATGAAAACTGCGCAGAATTTCTAAATCCTTGCTGCATTGTGCCATGATTTTTCTTCTTGTTAAAACTTGTATCATTAGTACTAGTTCATAAAGTTAAGAACCCTGAAAGCTGATGCTACAGTATCAATTAATTATTTTTTGGAAATAACTCCATCTGTTTAGAATAAACAAAAAATATATATATCAGAAAGCATAGAAAGTAATATGATACATACATTTTTGCAATTCCTGTGCCAAAAATTTTGAGATTTGATATTTCAAATCTTTTGAGATTGGATATTTTATATTTCAGATTAAAGAGAAGACTGATTTTTTAAGTATGAGGATACATAAATGGGCATAGAATAAAACATTATATTATGTTAGGGTTTTCAATTTCCATTGAAGTTATGATTTTGGTAAGAATTCCTAGGCTGCTTATAAGTCATGAGAAGACAGCATCAAATCTTTCAAATTTCCTATAAATCATCACTTTCACTTGATGCAAGTCCCATTTTGAACGTGACTGCCACCAGCCAGTCTAGCAGCACAAAGACCAAATTTCTTCTCTGTCCTAGAGCTTACAAGTGATGACCATGAGACCATGGATGCCCCAAGTCTGATGCTGGCACAAGGCTCTTGACACTCTGAATAAGAGCACTTCAGCCCTTCCCTCTAGCCTCACTCTCTGTTCCCCAGCCCAAGAAATCTCTATCTGCCAGCATATGAGGTATTGGCAACACCTTTTTAAAAATGTATCTGAAACCTATTTTTATATCTGGGTCTCAGCTGTTTTAGACAGCTGTGCTTTTTATCACTTGAATTAGCCCCAGTCAGCCACATGCTCAAAGCAATGCAGCCCCTGAAACTGCCAGCACACTTACACAGTAACACCCTCCCAAGAGCCTCCCATCTCCCTGTTCTCATCCCTGTCCCTCCCACTGACACACATTCACTATTATGAAATCAGAAGGACAATCCCAACCTCAGTCAATTTGTTCACTTTCACTCCAGTTCCAGGATGTTGTCCAGTCCTGATTACAGACTGGTGGTGTGCTTAATTTGCTAACTATACTGCATTTTAAAATAAATACTTCAACCAAGAAATAAGATTGCTGAGTGTTTAGAACTATATGTTCTCCAATTCTGCTGGGAGAATGTGTCTCCTTATTTTAATGCTAGAAAATAAGTCATAGCAAAAAAAAGAAATCTTAAAAATTCTCTTTTTTCACCTGTTCAAATCTCATTCAGGAAGGATTAACTGTGTAAAAAACCAACAGCAGTTTTGTTCTTTAAACAAAAGGTACTATATGTAATATAAGCATAGAAAATATTTACATTATGAAGCACTACTGCAATTGGACCACATCTGTCTTTGCAAATTTGGAAATGGATAAAACAAATAAAACCCCTGGGCATTTTTCCTGGTTTACAGTGTACAGAGAATGCAGATGTACATCATCAGGGATACAAGAGACATGAGGCAACCAAGAGTAAGTGTTCACAGAAGTCACTGACAAATGCAGATATGGTGACAGAAAGAGGAAAAAAATGAAGAAAATGAAAAAAGTTGGAGAAAAATCATTACTCAGAATGAAAGTACAGAGAAACTCGTAGGATAACCTTATAACTACCAAGGAAATGGTGACATGGGTAGTCTTCTGACTCAAGAGAGAAAGAGGGAAATGATGGACTTGCCAGGGAAACATTCTTGAAAAGCAAAGCTGAGGCTACCTAACAGAGGAGATATTTCAAAATGTGTCTTTGTTTCACTGCATCATTGAAAGGCTGTACTGAAACCAAGCAATTAACTTCCTCTCAGATATTCCTTTCAGTGTCTCATCCTGAGCTAAATAACATAAAAAGTATCTTTATTGTCCCCTACAGTACAGATCAACAAGTATGGATCTGCACAGGGTCATTATTTAGGTGAAAATCTCCATATTGGTCTTTTATTAGCAATCTAATCTCTTTGAAGACAAAGATCTGCCTTTCAGTCATCGAAAACTGAAAGGCTTATCAGCGGAATGCAGGTTTCAGCAGGACATCAAGCAAATTCTTTGGTAATTCTTCTTAAACAGCAAGTTTATTTTTAGCAAAAGGACAACATCCATCCACCGTGGCAAAGGCTCAGAAAAAAAATTTGAAGATTAAATAGCAAGAGCAAGTTGAGGGAAATGGTAAGAGTATGCACCCCTAATGAGAAGACAAGTTCTACTGAGGTCTGAACTCCCTTTTTAAAAAGTGTCAGCAGCATTTTTCACTGTGCTTTTTACACATAGACCATTAAGGCTTAAAACTAGCAAAAATATTAAACACCTTGGTAGCCCTCCATTCCTGAGGTTGTAATCTCCACAAATAATCTGCTGAGTCTATTACTTCTACTGGAAACAGAGCTGCTCAGTTGTTCATTTCCCTAAACTGTTCATCTGCTGTCAGGGTAAATCTCTTGTGCAATATTTGAGCCTTCCAGTTACTGTAACAGCAATTTTAGCTTTCAGAAGGCTTCCCCTTCCTCTTAAAGACTGAAATTTGTTTTGCAATTCAGTTCATTTTATTTATAAATATTTAATTTTCATTTGCCTCCCTAAAATTTGTTCTGAGTGGATAGTAACATGAATTTATTATGAAGTGTATTTATCTTTCTGTATCTCATTAGTGCTCAAGAGTTCTGTTGACTCTAAGGAATCTGCTAAACAAACTTCTGGAGACTGATTTAAAGTGCATAGAGGCAACTAAATGTAAATTTAGGATGTAGTTCCTCTTTTATGCCCCTCTGCAATCTTCCCCAAAACCATATGCCCCACAGGAATTTAGAAATGGCTTTAGATTTGGTGATCTCAAGACAGGAGACTTGGCCCAGATTAGTTTTAACTCCTCTGCTCCATATAAAAACTGCACTGTTTCCAGGAATAACCCAAAGTGACAGATTCAGGGGTTATAAACATGCAAACAACACAAGAAAATGGGTTTTAAAAAGCCAGGTTTTAAAATTAAATTAAAAACTCTGAGTGAGGGTTTGTAGCTGTCACACAATGCTACTTTATGCTAGTGGTTATCCAGCACTTTTACCAGGTCTGCATACTGTTCGTGTCTCTCTGAGGCAATGAACAAGTCAGAAAGTTCA
>WBNO01024951.1:0-15505 GCA_013400575.1 Peucedramus taeniatus
TAAACACAATTTTGCCATTGTTTCTTTTACTGTACTCTAGGCATGATTAGCTCTGAACAATCCTTTGATCTCTTTCCCATGATGTTCAGACTGGAAGCAGACTTATCCACATGACTTCAGCAGCTGTTATAAAATCTGGTGGGGAATTTTTCATTCCAATTTCAATGGCTCACTGTGTTCACTAATTATGTTGTTATATACACACACATTCCAAATTTTTACTCAGAAGCTGGGATCTACACTTAAAGAATCCCCTAATAAACAAAAATCCCATGAGGAGACGGGGCAAAAGAACAGGGCAAAATGACTTTAAAATTACTTTCAAAATAATAAAGTTCATTTTAGAGGATCTCTTTAAACTCTAGCCAGTACCACTTCCTGTTCATATTTGTAGCTGTCCACTCTTTCATCTCAGGGAAAGATTTTATAGATGAAAACCATTTATTGCTACAAGATAATAGTGCTAAAAAAGTTTTTTTTAAAAAAAGATAACTGCTCTTTAGCATTAATACTAATGAAACAATAATTTCTTCATTTCTTCAAGTGCATGTACTCAGAGAAAAAAATAAAAATTGAAAATTTTGTTTGTTTGTTTGTTTGTTTTTAAAAAGGATATTTCCATCAAAACCTGCTGCAAAATGAAATGAATTTTTAAAAAAATAATCAAAGCAAAGAAAACTAAGAAAAAAAAATCCCTAATTACATATTGTGGGTTTTTATCATGACTTTTCATAGAGCAGTAGGTCTTTTAAATCTAGTTGTAAAATGATCCAGCTAGTTTTTCAGTCAAATAATTTCAGGAATTCTCTTGGAATTGCCAAATTTGTCTGACCAAAGTTACCTTTCCTGCAATGTACAAAATAACAAGATGAAAATCCTGTGTGTAAACTGGTATAAAAGAAAGCACCCCTGTTTTACTTCACTGGTCAGGTGGTGTCAGCCTAATGAATCCAGCTCAGATTATGCCATTCATCCAACTTAGAAAATTACTGCTGCAAAGATTGAACAATTTTGCAATATTTTGAAGCAGACCAAACATCTGCATCATCTGGAGATAATGATGCTTTCGTTCTCTATGCCAGCAATTGAAGCCTTACATCTGATACTCAGAAAGTTTTCACAGATGGTCCATTCCAACCTGCTCTTTTTCTGCTTCTCCTGGGTTTGTACTTTTTTAGGCATTTCCCATCTGCCTGCTTTAAAATCTTTAAATAGGTGGAATTTCTGGTGAAAGGAATGAATACTTTTATTCTGCCTCCAAATTCTTTCCCAATGATGCCACGTGCACATTAGAGCTGGCACGCCCATACTTTGAAAAGAAGCATAAAGTTAAGAAGAAAAATATGGACCTGTTTTATATAATAGTGAGTCACTGCTGCATTTTAGTCAGAGGCTACAGACAATAAAAGAGAAATGAAGTGTCAGTGATTGAACTGGGAGTAATAGATAGAAGCTCTGTAGAGACAGCATCATCTCTTTTCAACTGAAAAAACCAAGTTCATTTACAGGATAGGTGTCCTGACATCAGCCAATGAAGACAGGTTTAAAAATCTATATGGCCTAAGTAAACAACACATAAAATTATGGAAGTGGTTCCTGAATATCACTCAGAGCAATAAGCTTGAATCATACGAAAATAACTGAGAAATAGCTACAGAGTAAAGAAAGATGGTACAATAATTTTTAATAAAAATATTGAAAGAAATAAGTTCCTATTCCACAGTGGGAAAAAATCAAAAGTAGCAGTATCTGTAACAACTGATTGTTAATACAAGCCTACTTTTCCTAGTTCAGCTAGGTAAAAAAAGGAACACAAAAAAGGGTGGCAGCTTTGCTTGGAACTAAGTCTGGCTTTCTGTAAAAAAAATTATGTGTGCAACCATCTTCAGATTTCAGATTGCAATACACTTGGTTTAAGTGGTAACTAAAAGGAAAATTAGCTCCTGTGTAACCTGGATATCCAAAATTATGTTGGTCAGTTCCAAGGTACTTTGAATCCAGGCCGTTTTTGAAAATCTGTGTTCAGTATATCACAGTTCACTCATATTTGTAATTCAGTACTTCTGTTGGAAAACTATATGAACACCTGCAGAAAGAAAGAGGAGCATATTCACCAGAATTGAAGGTACTGAGAACAAATAGGTTTGGGCAGTGTCAGTGTCTTCTAATCTAAGCCAATAAGTATATCCTGTGGTGTAACATCTGTGTACCATGCCACAGTGAAAGCCATGGCCATCCCTCAACTCAGTGGAATACAATTAAAAACAAGACAGTGAAGTACTTAAAGATGTTTTTATGTCACATGAAGATAGGAGAATTAACAAGCAAGCCAGGAATAAAACAGTGGAATGTGAGAAAAAATATTAGATGCATTTCAATAAATTATAGAAAAAGCTGGAGGATAGATACTTCCATGAGATGTTATTAGAATGCTAAAGGCCTTTTCCCAACGAAGTAATATTTGGAGACTCCCCATCTAATAGCAAAGAGTCATGGATAAATAAGTTCTTCTCTCCAAATCCATGAACTGTCTCTAAATGTGTGGAGCTATCATAGGAAGCCCCTGAGAATACTGTACGTGCTTTTGATCACATAATAGCAATGTGACTATTAAGTGTAGTTATTCTGGCATTTGTGTCATACTTGAGGTTTTGTGAGGCTACACAGGATAAGAGTTAAACAGCTGGTGAGCTGAGCAAAATAAACCAGATTACTATTTATCCGTCTTTGGGACTGCTTATATTTTGTATAGTCTCATCTCACTCTAAACACTACACTGTCCTCATAAGGCCAAGGCCAAGGACATAGTGAAATGTCATGTTATAACAGGTCCTTTTCAGAAACATCTTCATATATATCTGTTAAAGAAAGACAGGCTAGAGAAATGTGCTTTGCGCTTGGAAGATAATGGGAAAATAATTAAAGTGTTTTAAAACCTGTAGAAGCCAATTCCACTTATCTTTTGCATATGTAAGTTTTACCTTACAAGAGTAAAAAGAATTTTATGGAACCAGAATAAAGGCACAACATACTATGCCATTTGTGCAAAAGACAGGTTGACATTCTCACCAAAATCGTAAGCTAGAAGTTAGGGCAATGTTCCAGAATTTGAAATTTCTTAATCCAGGATACACTTTAATTACTACATTAGCTTCTCCACCTTCGGTTGGAGAACTTTTACCCAGAATGAACTATCCAAGCCTATGTATTACAAGAAAATATTCTGGTTTCAAAAGAGGAAAAAAATTTTAGTTAACTTCTTGATGGCTCTGTGGAATTAAGAGCATGTTACTGACTTCTAGGATAGGATCTAGCTAAGTGGGGATAATATTAACAATCAGAAAAATCTTCCTGTGTAGCATCCAAAAGGAATTGAAAACAACTGAGATGCTAGAATATGAATCAGCCAAATGTAAATTTGTATCAGTTAGCCAAAAGGATGAACCCTTTTGACTCCTCAACACTTCAACTCTTCTTGGTGGGCTTTATCACCGATTTCTTCCAGGAAATATACTTATTCAACATTAAATTGACAACATGGTTCAGAGTGATGAACACTAGTTATAACATTGACATTTCACACTAAACACAGATACACTCATTAACATAAAATAAAATCCTTTATGTGCACCCTTATATACATACAGACAGGTAGATTTTATGTGATAAATATATATGAAAGACCAAAATGTGCCAACATAATAACTAAGTTAACTACTTACAAATTATCTCCCTGTCAACATTCCCTAAGGCCTACCGATTGGATTTAGTACGTCATGGATTGTGCCTTTCTCCATAAATACTCTTCCTCAGCAGTTGTTCCTGAAAAGGCTTACCTAGAAATGTAGATGTAATTTCTGCTTTTTCTATTTCATCACCTCCTCTGCAGCTCTGTCCTTCTGTTGTGTTTTGTTTACAGAGCAGGAACACTTGTGCTTTAGTGTTTCCCTCCATTTAATACTGCTGTATAGCAGGCTGAGGGAGTTGTCTAATTTGAAAGCCTTGGCCACTATAAATGTGGCTGTCAGCAGCAGTTGCTAAGAAACTACAACTTAACTGCTTTCAAACACGGTATTGCTAAAGTGCAATTACCCACACCTGCTATTGTTATTTATATGAGCTAATGTGTAATTCCTTCGTCACCATACTGGACACGTCCTCTCTTACCTCCCATTTCAATAAGCTCCTTCTTTCTGGTAACTTCTGAGATCATTCCTCATCTCATCCAAACAAACATTTCAAACCACCCCCGTATCCCAAATATTCCCCAAGCAGGGAAATGCACCACAAAATATCTTAGTGTAACTCAGAACAGGAGCACATAAATGCCCAGCTGGTCACTGTCACTTAGAAAACCATAATTAGGGGACAGAGCCTCCAAATAAATTTTCCCCTAAGAGAGACTGCATGTTTGAATAGGAGTGGATGGGCATTTTTTACTCGAGGAAAATGTTTATGAAGTTATAAAATATTTATCTAAAAAGTAAGTCTATCATTTAGTAACTCTGTTTCTATTAAGTCAACCTTCAATGTTTTGATATATGAACAAAAAAAAAATGCCAGTAATAAGGAATATACACGCAAGTGGAGTGGGTGTCTTATGGGTGTAAAACTTTTGTCCTTACCTTTTTTGTCTTGTAAACATCTATTGGTGCCTCTTGAATAAAAATGGAATCTTTTACAGTATTTTGGTTGTATTCCACATCAGCTCAGCCCATTCTGTTTGCTAAGTAATTTCAACCATGTGAATTAGATGTCGCCTTCTTTGCTTTCTGGAAGTGAATGCAAACCTCTTGGAATCAGACAAGCAAAGATGTGAATGAGTGGAAATCTGGGCCAGATAATGGGAGTGAACAATTAAAATGCAAAGAATTTGTAAAGCTTGATGCTTGCCCTTTTTCTGCAACCTGAGGTATGCAGCAATGCATGAGAGTAAGGGGGAACTGCCTTAGGAAAAGCATGGCACCTCTCCACAGGTGGGAACAGACAACCTTGCTCTCCTCTTTCCTTCCACTCTGTTCCCAGAGCTAAGTAGACACAAACCAGGGAACAGGCTATGCAGGGAGGCAGCTGTTAGCCCAAGTCCAGCTATGCTTTATTGCAGCTGTATATCTTCTGAAGAGACCTTTGCTGGCACCTGAAGTTTCAGAAACACTGCAATAGGGCTTACGTATCTCTCCAGTCACCCACATGGGCTCACACAAAATAGAGAATATGAAAAGGAAAAAAAGAAAAAAGAGTGTAGGGAAAAGGAAGAAAAAAATAATCTTCTTAGCTAATCCATACTCACACTCAGACAACCTTACACCTTCACAAACTCTTTCAAAGAAAGTAATATATTCTAATGTAAATCTTGTTAGTCACTGAACCACTAGTCATTTAAGTTAAACTAATTGATTTTTAACATCTGGTTCACAGTCAGGGTACAATTCCTTGTCTCAGTGCTGTATTTGGGTATTTATTCTATACATATGAAGTTTTTCTGGCACTGCAATTTTGAACATTTGAGTTTCTCTGTGGGGTGGTGAGGCAATGTATCCTGCACTAGACTGCAGAGGTAAACAACATGATTTGTAGCTGCATGTGATTGCTAATTATGCAAAGAAAAACTTTGGGAACACTACAGTAAACAAATGATGTTATTTGTAAATCTCTCATTTTCTAGTTTTAACTTCCAGACTACATAATACAAATGAAGTCATATTTTCCTGTATGAAAATTGCATTAATTAAAAAAAAAATGCAAGTTCTGCATCAAAAGATATAATTGTGCAGTTATTTAGAAAAACGAAGATGCATTTCTTTCCCTAAGGGAGACCCTTGAGCCTACAGTTTCTTTCAGAGAGTTTTATTTTTATTAAAAAATATTTTGAGATCTCTAGATAACTTAAGAACACATTGTTAGAACATATTTCAACACATCTACTGCACAACTGCAGCAGCGTAAGCTCAGTATAGCTCACTTTATGAAAAAACCAACAACCTGCCATTTCCACAAAACTATGATTTAGAGTGGAATGGGAATAATAAGTTGGAACAATAATTCCTGAAGACACCATTTGAATGGCCATCTTTGGAGATGCTCCAGAGGCATTACTTTGTGGGAGAGGAAGGGGATCAGCAGTGCCCACTGCCCTGCTGTGATGGCCTTGGGGCAGAGGATGTACAAGCTAAGGGACCACCGAGGGTTTCCAACCTCCTCCCAGATCTGCACACAAATTACCATTCATTTTAAGAGCACAACATGAAGGCACTAGATTGAATGCCATTTTCATGACAAAATTATCGATAGGAGTAAGACATGGAGGTTTAAGGTGTGCTTTTAAGAGCTCTTTGAAAGGAACAGAGTTTGGTGGAAGGGCAACAGACTGCAGAGAGACCCAGGTGTACTCCTGTATACTCAGCTATATCCAGCTTTTTAAAGATTGTTTCACCTGCATTTTTATTTGTTTTACTTTTGGATGGATTAGAAATTCATTCTACATCATATTCTGCTTACTAACTGAGGCAGAGACAATAAAACACACTACTAACAAATCTAGGGATTCAAACTGCAGCCCTTGGCTGCCACCTAAAGGTTTGCTATACTCCTTTAGAGAGATTCCATTCCAATGTTTGGAATGTAAAAATCCTGGTCTACTACTGTTATAGGCAACCTGCAGGGTCACTATTACTAAAAGAGATTTTGCGCAAAAATATTTCTTCTAAAAAAACAAAAAGCCCCACCAAAACCAAACAAAGGAAGGAAAAAACCCACAGTAGTTCAACAGTACAACAGGAAGAATGATTTCTTGTTTCTGCATGCACTTTGAATTTGAAATAACACCTAAAATCTTAAAATGAAAGAAAAATAAAAACAAAGCATGCTATTTGATTTTGATAAAAGAAGACAGCAAGAACAAAGAAATAGTACAAACTACTGAGCAATGAATGGCTCAAGAACAAAAAAAAGGGGTGGTGTGCCCAGCCACCATTTGGGCAACACAATGTGGGCAGCAGGCAGTTTGTGTGGGTCCTATGCTCTCCACTGAGGGGAGACTGATCCCTCCAGACACTGGAAATTCAAGCTCTTTGAAAATAGGAGGAGCTGAGAGGGAAAAAATAATCTTGGCCATAGCTCCTTTTAGCACCAAGAGGCAGAATTCTGCCTCAATTCTCCAGCTAGGTACAACTATCTGATTGTCATCAATTAACTCAAAATCACTATTCTTTATTCCCAGTGTCTGTACTATCTGGGCAGTACTGACTTCTCTCAGAGGTTTTTTTTTAAATCTATTATAAAGTATTCATTTTCAATCTGTCAGTTTTACACAATGAAATAATTTGTTGGGAAACCTTTTTTTAACATATCTAGAATTCATAACATTGCATGGTAAATGTTACACTTTGGTCTTTGTATGAGGGGACCTTCTCTTTTTTTTTNTCTTGGATGTGGATCTGAATGAAAATGAGTGCTCTGAAGTGATGTGGCCACCAAGCAAAAAAGTAAAACTAGCAGAGAAACAGCCTACAGTTTGAAAGGAACCTTTTGCACTACTACTAATGAACTTTTTATGATTTCTGTTATATGTTCATTGTATATGAACATATATGGTCATATACAATGAATATATAAATGAACAATGAACATATATATGTTTTACATCCTGGAGTACAAACAGCAAACAAAAGAATATTTTAGGAGGTATTTCAAGATAAAAAAATACCCTATACTATCATAGGCTCACAGAAATTCTAGACAACAAAAACCTGCTATTTCCTACGGTTTGAGTTTTGAACTTTAATCCTTATTTACACATTCAACTCCATTTTGACTTTCCACAGGATCTGATCTGTTTTATTTTTGGTTCATCCACTCCCCTTACAGAAATGACACCTCTCATGTTCTTACAGGGATGAGGACTGACAAAGGGACAATGATGCTCTGAAAAATAAACCAAGAATCTACAGAGAACTAGTGGTTTCCACCCACACATGGGAAGAAGCTTAGTGACAGTGTTATCTTGGCCTCCATTGTAAAAATGAAAACCCACAAGTAATCAGTAAACTCATAACTGCGTTTTCAAGCTGTGATCATTGTGAATTTGCAGTATCCCCTAGAGGACAGTTAATAGCTAAGAGTCAAAGATCTAGTCATTCTCTTCTGTCCTTTTGAGTGATCCATGTGTCTATATCATCTGTGGCAGGCACAGTTATATTTGAGGTTATTACCTGGATCACATCTTTTGTGATCATAAACTTGCATGGTAGCTATTAGGATAGTTTGTGTTTAGGTAAGGAGCAAGTCACTGGTATCCTCTCCTATTGCCTACAGTGCTGGCTATTCTGTCCTTTATTTTGGTTTGGCACCTGTATTTTTCTGTTCCGCAAGGTGAAGTTTTAGTTTAATTTAATGTAATGTAATCTTTGCCGATATCAGAGTCAGCCAGGACACATCTGCAGATTAACTTCATGTGTTCTGTTTCTCTTCCAAAGCCAAGTGATATAGTTTTGTTAATCACCTGTAGAAGTGTGGACACTTAGAAGACTGAAAGACTTTAAATCAAGAAGGAATTGTAATGCCAATCTTTTCTGACCTCCTGAGTTGTACAGGCTGTGCAACTCCACCCAGAAATTTAACATGAACGCTTCTGTTTCATCTATAGTCTGTTTCTCATACAACAATTGAGTCTTGAATTCAAGACCACCCATGATGGAAAATGGTGCCAAAGAAGAAGTTTTATCAGAAACATTTTTCTTCAAACACAGTTAGAATCACTTAATTACTCTGCAGTGTCTATTTCCCCTCATCTTCCAGTGTTCATTAGTGTGTCATGTCACATGAGGATTATTTGCTGGTATAATATCACATTAAATAAATTTTAATGGAACAAATTACTAGCCTGGCTGTAACTTAATTTTGTAAAATATTTTCCATTTGAAATAAAAATATATGGTCTGGCAAATCCTAAGGCAGCTGTGTACTCTATTTAAGTACATGCTAACAGTGCGGCCTTAATTTTGGTTCTCAGTTCATACTGACTTTATATACTGCTGAACAATTCAGTTACTCCTGACTGCCACAACTCAGGCTAGAACTGCCTGTCCCAAAAAAAAGTCTCTGTTTCATAGCAATACATTAATCTCATAATCCATCTCATGCCTTACCCTGACTTTAGTCACAGTTGGTACCAGATGCTTCAGTAAAGGTGGAAATCATCTTTAAAGGAACAAGTCATGGTGTGGCTGCAGGAGAAACTTCTCTGCAGCCTTAGAAAGTGGCCAGTTCTTGTTCTGAGGTACAAAAGCTTACCTTTGTTATGAACTTCTATCCTGGCTAATGTAAAGGCACATACAAATCATATAAATATCTCATCTATTTTTAAATCCTACAAATTTCTACAGCAAACAAATTCCAAGAGTTAATTATATGTTACTTTAAGAAGTATCTTAGCTTTATTACAACTTAAAGTATGAACAGTAAAATCAATAACTACAGTTCCACTGGATCCTGGAATTAGACAAGAGAAGACTTATTGATATGAATTTTAAATAATTCAGAAGTAGAGATACCTTTCAGAAGAAGGGATGAATTTTTGTGAGGTGCTGCCCAAACATAGATGCTCTTGTGCCAAAATGAAAACTTTGCCAAAATGAAATGTCTGAGGATAAGCAGAATGTAAGAGGTGAGAAGATATATATGCAGACACATATTTGAAACAATTACAAACATCAATAAGCAATGTTTTCTTACTATTTCTAAATGTCCCCATCTGCCTCCATTCTTTCCTGATTTTGCACCTAAATATTTCTTGATTTATTTTAGTTGTCATTTTAGCAGTGAGTGTTGAGCAGCAATCTGGTGAGAGAGGGGAGAGGATTTGCAGGTAAATCCACACAAAGAGCAACCAGGCTGTAACATGCACACCATATTTCAAGACTGAGGACAAGATCAGATGAAATTGTACCAGAGATGTTCAGAACCTTTGATAATTCCAGAAAACCACCCACTTTCTGTCCATGGGCTCCATGTCTCTCACTTCCCCCCTCTGCCACACACTCACAGAGTTTGCCTGTGGGATTTTTCCACTCATTGGCCACTGCTCAATGCTGCAGCTTACCTATGGGCAGGAGAAACGATTTGCACTCATCAATCACCCAGTTACAAACTTCTGCTTTTGAACTGCAGGACACTTCTGAGCTTGATCCATACAGGTTACACTGAGCTAGAAATGAGCTTTACTTTCTGTCAAACAACACCAGTGCTGTTTACGAACCATATCTTAACTTTCTCTTTCAACCTCTAATACCTAATTCTCTCAAAACTTTCTCAGGAGGAACTTTAATCTTTCAGAAGTCCCAAGAAATATTTCCTACTTGCTATCTACTATATTTTACTACTTTCTACCAGTTCCTTGTAAAAACATAACATAGGAAACCTCTGGGAAATAACAAATGAGCTAATGGTTGTCAGGGGCAAATGTGGGAATTTTCTCAGAAAACTTCCAAAAAATTCAGGTCTACTATACTATTACAGGATATTTCATCTGGACATTTGGTAACCCAAGGTCTTAAATCCAGGGGACAGAAAAGGGTGAAATTGCTGGGGAAGGAGGATGAGGAAGAAGATGCAAAGCTGCTTGAGATAGCTGCAGCAGCAGCAATCATGACCTTGGGACTCTGTTAGGGAAGTGAGACACAGAGAAGGAGTAGGTGGGGAAAGCAAGAGGCCTGTAAGTATCTGAGGATCCATTCGAAGTGACTGGGGGGAGGGAGGGTGAGAAGAAATAAAAGCTTTTTAATTCAGATGAGGAAGAGGGCAGAATGGAGTAGTGGTCTTCAGTGGGAAAAAAAAAAGAAAAAAAATTTGAGGAAGACGAGAATTAAAACACCTGAGGTATTATAGAGTGACTTGATGGGCACCTATGTTGGCTCTCAGCACTAAGTGGAGATTACATACTTTTTTCAAGTACCAGAGAGAAAGGTAGGAGACAGGAACAAGAACAGAAGGAAATGGGTGGAGGTAAAATAAAGAAAAACACATGAAGTGCCAATGTTCTGTGGACAGTTTGAGCTTGCAATAATAACAAAAAAAAAAAAAAAAAAGTGTGTGACTTGCTAAACTTCACAGTGGCTGTTGCTCCTCTGTAGAAATAAAAGTGCTATTTCTGCATGTCACAAACTATTCTGTGAAATATGTGTTTTCAGAGTTCAGTTGACTCAGTGTCTGTGGATCTATACCTACATCTATCAATATAAAACCTGGTCTGCACCCACCCTCCACGGAGCTGGAAAACAACATAGCTCCAAAGATGCTATGACTGTTTTCGGGTGGGCTGCAGTTCTTTGTGAATATAAAACTAATTAAAACAATATGCTCTTCTTTCTCTGTTAGTCACTGAAGGAAAATAGGAAAATGGCACACAGATTAGTAACACAGGGTCAGATCTTTGGCCCTTCAGGCCAAAGTTCCACTGAAATAAAGTTAATGAAATAAATCATCTGGCCTACTGTTCTTCTGTCTATTCCTTTCAGAAATCAAGCCATGGTGCCTATAAGTCCATGAAGTAATATTTGGAAAGTATTTATGACAGCATATAGAAGAATCCCAGGTAAATTTTATACTTCGAAGAGAGACCACAGGGGACCTCATCTCTCTGAAGCCAGAAAGAATCTCAAAACAGTGTATTTGTCAAAATAAAACACTTCTGTCTAAAATATCAGTTCCATCACATAAAAATGCATAGTGGAAATACCAAAAAATCTTAGTGAAACACTGTTCTTTAAAACTCTTCATGTGACAACAACTGAAATGTTCTTCTTTCAGAATACATCTGTTCAACTAAATATACTACTGGGGTTTTCTAGTAATTACTTCCAGAAAGAGATCTTTAGACCATTTCAATAAACGACTTCAGCTTTGACCACTTGTTACAATACATACTTTTATGGTTTTGAGTATCCATGGGGGACTACATAGATAATTTCTTATGCTTCCTTGTGTCTAGAAAAATCATCCTATTCTTTCTTAAACAGAGGACAGGGACACCTTCATTGAGGCCCCCCAGAGCTAATTTACAGATCAGCTGTCTGCACTACAGATCTCTTTGGAAATGAGTCTCTGTGTAGAAGTTAAAGCACTGGGTTTAACCTAGTAAACCCTAAACAGAGTGATACCTTCTCACCTATAAAACGGCTGCTGTTTCTGTCTCAACTGCTTGTTGACCATTTCTGTTGAGAACCCATCTGCACTGGCCTTTTTTTTTCTTGCAATAGTCTGAAATATCTCAGGTTTATTGTCTTATAACACAGTCTTCTTCAGTGGACTTGTCAGAAGCACTGAAGGACACAAAATCATGCTCTGGGATTTCAGGATGATTACATACTTTATTTTTAATATAAAAAATTTACAATTCAATTGGTTATAAAAACAAGGAAGAAAAGTGTACAAGCAAAGTATTGCAAGTAATTTTTGCAGCAAAGCAGAATGGAAAAATTTCTGTCACATAGACCAGGAAAGAAAATAATTTTTTAGTTAAAACTTTCCAAATAAATTATGAATAACAACAACATTTGGATTCAGTATATATAAGTCACCAGGCTGAGTATATGGAAAATATATAGTGGTATTCCACCTGTCTTTGCATGGCTTTGACCAAACTGTTAATACTGAGAGGGTAAATGCAAAAAAGGTAGTGGTTCAGATGTTGCCAGATAGTTTTACACAGGCCTGCTGAAGTTGCAAACCTAAGTAAGATTTGTAAACATACAAAACATATATGCAAACATATAAAATGTCCACCTGAAATCAATGTAAGCCTTCACAAAAAAAAAAAAAAAAGATAGCTTACTGGACAACGTGGACCACTGTTTTACCTTAAAATGGACCATTTTCTCTTCGTGACATGTACATCAGGAAGTTCATCAGGGCATCAGGGCTGCTGCCCAGGGCATCTGGGCATCAGGGCTGTACATCAGGGCTGGTAACTATTAATGAAAAAAGGAGTGAAAAATGCTACTTTGGGGAGTAAAGATTTTTCCAGTTTGGAAACTGGCATTGCCAGTTCTTACAATAAGAACTGAGCCTAGAAACTAAAATCAATGTGCACAGTTTTAATATCTTACAAGGAAATGCATCACAACTTTTTCAGAATTACAAAATAAAAGCACATTTTGTTTAAAACAATTGTGTACTGGATCAGGCAGCTGGAATTATATGAAGAATTTTTCTGTATATAATAAACAGCATAGGTGGATTGTTCATAGTCTGCACTTCTGAAGAAGAGGCCTATAACTTTTTGGCAATTGTTTTTTGAGAACAGTCATTGATTTTGAATTGTTCCATCATTTTTAATTGACGGGTCATAATGGATTTGCACAATACACTGACTTTTTTATAAGAAACAGATGCAGTTTTAGATTCAAATATTGTAAAAAGAAATTAACCCAACTGATAGCAAATGCAATTGTATCTGACAGACAAGTATATGAATCTTTTAGTTAGTTATACTGCAAAAAAATTTAAATTTGCATGTCAGTGGGATCAAGTGAAGCCAACAAATCCAAAACAATTACTGTACTCTTGCAGGATTCTATACTATTAAAATAGGGAGTTTGGAGGAAAGTAGAACTAATTTAACAATAGCAAAATGCTTTTTACAGGGATTTTAATTGTGTCTAAGATTCCATGATAATGTAAGAAATCACAAGACTGGATAAAAAACACTTTTTATTTTAAAAAAGCTTGGATATTAGTTGTAAAATACCATCAATCTTCCCTTGGCAGTCCTGGTTTGGACTCTCCCCTATGAAATGACACACCAAAGATGGTTGGAAACATTCAACCAAAAAAGGAACATGGTTTTTGTAAGAAAAGTTTTGGAGTTTTTGACCAGCTCTAGTTAACATTCATTACAGATGCAATATTTTCAAAGCTGTTTCCTGAAAAGAGAGACTATTCACCAACAATGTGATAGACAATTGCATTTTGTTTCAATAAAGCAAATGTAAATACTGAAAAAAAGCCACAGTTATAACATTTTAAGAAATTTGGGATACATATAACACACTTTCCACCACAAAAATTCATAGAATAACTTAGGCTGGAAAAAGCCCCCTGAGGCCCAACTATCCCTCTGCTCAAAACAGGTTCAATTAGTTCAGTCCGCTTGGGAACATGTTCAGTTCAGTTTCAACTCTCACCAAGGACAGAGATTCCACAAACACATTGCTCCAAGGTTTCATAGCCCTGTGGATAGGACAATGGATTGAGACTTTAAATCCATTTCCAGTAGTGTTAAATTCCTTGTTACAGGAGTTTAAGAGTTACATACTCTCTTATGTGACCTTCGATGATTCTGTTTTCTGCAGAGAATAATTTCAGAATGATTCTCAAGGGTCATGTAGCTCTCCACCTGCAGTGTTTGAGACTGTGACCTCTGAAATCATAGAGCTTTTAGGTTAGGAATGCCACAATATCTGAAGTCCTGTAAATGCTACAGTTCTTTCTGAATGTAGGATCTGAATGTAGCATTGCATATGGCTTTCTCACATCCCATATCCCCATTTGGGCTGTGACCACTCAAGGGATGATAGTCAGATGTCTGAAATGGGGGATTTTTCCAAAATGAAGCAAAAAAGATGATACATCATTTAAAAATTCCCAAGAGTGGGACCACGAGATTGCTTCATTGTCAGCTCTTCCTCAGCACTCTTGAACAAACCCACCGTGCTCAGCTTCTGACCTCTGACATTCAGTTACTAAACATCTATAGCTCCTCAAGGCTTAGCACAGGACCTGAAAAGGATTCCGCAGTCCTTCATTCGTAAAGACAGTGAAACAACATATTATTTTACACTGGTTGCATTTGCAGGATTCATTAACGTTGTATCCTGCTTAGGCAGACTTGGATGCGGCATAAAGATCCTTTTAAGATCCTGCGCGCACTGTCATCTCTTGCCGGTATCAGAAATGAAGGATGCCACAGGGCTGGCCATCAGAAACCCGAGGTCGGCACACCTACCCCGTAAGGCAGGAGGGCGAGGGCCCGGCCACCGGCGTGTGACAGGGCGAGGTGCCCAGGTGGGTTTTACCTGCCGGGAAAACGCCTCCACCCACAGCCTCCGCGGGGAGCGGAGCCCTCCAGAGGAGCGCAGGGACGGGAGCGGCAGGGAGCTCCTCCGGGGAGCGGAGCCGGGCCGGCTGGGGCGGCGGCCGAGGTCGCACCTTGGCCCGGTGGGGCTTTCCTAGCCCTCACGGCGAGGTACTTTCCGGACATGGTTAACCTTTGCGTTACTCCCACTGCACCCGGAGAGGTGGAAACTCCGGGCAGAAATCATTCGGGGAGGTGGTTTTAGGTAGTGAAGTTTTGCCGGCCCGCACCAGGAGCCGGCGCGCTGTTGCCAGCGGGACGCCCCGGGGCAAACGGCGGCGTTCCTGGGGCCGGGGGCAGCGCCGCGGGTTACGGAGGTGGTGACGGCGAGGGTCGCACAAGCAAGCGGCGGTGGGTCACACCACGGAGCGAGGG
>WBNO01024951.1:16335-35025 GCA_013400575.1 Peucedramus taeniatus
ACCGCCCGGCGCCACCGGCACTCGCCGGCCGGCCGGGCCGAGCTGGCGGGCGGACGGTACCTGCAGGGAGAGCCGGGCTGAGCGGCCGGCTCCTGTCCAAACCTCACACCACCAGGGCCAGCCCGTGATTTAACTCCTCACGCCGAGGGGGTCCCGCCTTTGGGGAGCCGTGGTAGCTCCCGGGGAGCCGGCGGAACTATCGCACTCCAGGGTGCTGCGGGTCCTGAAGTGCACCCACCCTCCGCGGCGCTCCGTGAAGCGGCACGCAGACCCGCCCGTGGGACCCGAGCTAGGGATGGACAGTTCTTGGGGATGGTAACACTCTGTTTTACGTCGTTTATATGGCATGCAGTGGCAGGGTTAAATAGGGATAGAGCTACGAGGAGATTGTCTTCTGTTTACCTTGGGATAACGCGCATGTTGACAGTTCCCCGGGAGCTATGGTTCTCGGGTGAAAAAGGCTCTGGTAAATGTGGGTAACCCCTTGCATTGTGGAATTACTTCCCAAAGCCCCGGGCGTCAGTTTTAATGTGTGCACGCTGAGAGGAGTTTGTGCAAATGTACCTTAGATAGTGCAGCAGTTGACAGAGCAAGCAGGTTACTCAAGTATTTCATAAAGGATCTTATTTAGCTAGCAGTGATCATAAAAGCAGATCCGGTTGTCAGTCATCTTTCTGTATTTTTTTCTGCTGTAGAATAATTGGCATTTACCAGCTTAAGCCTGGAGCTGATTTAAAATGTTAACATGTAACCTCTAAAACTAAGATTTACAATGGGAACAATGTATTAGTCTTAAATTCTTTATTGCATATGTGACAAATTCATGCCTAATTCAGTAGGATTTGCCCAGTGCTATTAAAAACAATGGAATAATTTGTTAACTTTCACAGGATAATTTATTTTACTTTTTTGGCTTCATACTTTGAATTCAGAACCAAACTAAATGTCAATAGGAAAAATAAAATACATTATTAAATTTCTTATGAAACATGGCATCTTGTATGTAGTATCCCAGATTTTTTTTTATGCAGTGCAATTGAGTTGGAAGGCTAATTGAAACTTTATGAAGAGGATGGTTCTGTGCCTGAATGCAGTGTTGTCCTTGCTCCTGAGTGAAGTTCCTGGGTACACACTAGTGCAAATAATGCATCAGAAGAGAATGCCACCGGGGGGAGGTTGTGCATGGGGCTTTTGTGCCAAAGGATGCTTGCTGTCTTTGTTGTGCTTCATAGTGAATATATATATGGGCAATGCGTCATGGGTTATGTGTTTATTGTGACAACAGCTCTCAGACTGGGCAGACTGTAAGTCACATAGACCTTGTTTTTTCCTCTTCGTTTGAAACCTCTGCTAATTCATGAAAGCTGAAAGGCACACTGAATTCTTTCCTTCATACATAATCACTTTACAGGCTACAGCCGCAGTTGAAGCAAGAGGGGTGTTTTGTTTTGTTTTTCTGTGAATGAACACGTGAAATTTTTTGTTATTATTAATATGTTTTTGATTTTTTCATTTGGTTGTGATAGCCAGTGCAGCACCACCTGGATTCTTTGAATGTCTGCAGGCTGCTTTGAGAGAGACTGGGCAGCAGCTCCATGTACAGATAGTTGGCAGCATGGCTTTGTTCAAGCAGCCACTCCTCTTTGCTTCTGCATCGACAGTACTGGGCATGGAGAAAAGCATCATGCTGTTCCCGTGCCATCAGCGAGTCCAGTTTATTTATGTGCAGAGTTGGCAGAACCTGCATATCTGTTGCACTGAATCTCCACTTCTAAAAGAGACTGGAATTAATATGAAATGTACATGGAACTCAAATTTATGTCATTCTTGCTGGAGCATGTGTGGCTCTTCTAATTGAAAAATTGAGAGCTTGATACTAGCTGAGGTATTTGTTTTGCAAACTGCAGTTTGAGATGTGAGTCATTGCTTGGGCATGAGTAAAGGTAGAATTTGGCATAGAGTTTGAAGTTACAAGAAGCGCAAAAGGAAATCTCACAATGCTGTAAATTTGCAATTCCCAAATTACGGGTTCTGTAAGCTCAGATAAAAAGAGTAGTGTTGCTGCCTTCTACAAAGAGTCCCTTGTTCAATAAGTCTCACCAAAAGGAAATTTGCAGTTCGGTAAGCCAATTATAACAAATACCTGACATAAGAATCAAGCTAGTTCTGTAGGGATTTCTACAGATCCCTACATTTATGTTTGAACTGAATAAAAATGGATTCTACAGCAAGAGCATGTGTATGCATTGTGCTAACCAGTTGAGTACGTGCTCACTTCAGTGAAGGCAGTTTGCTTGCCTTGTTCAAAAGCCAGCTGCTGAAACTCTTATTTTTTACCTGCTGTATAAGCACATGGGTTATGTGGGGCTGAAGTACTGAAGAATGACTGATTGGTCAGGGTTAACAGAGGACATAGTTCAAATCTCTACAGTGTCCCAAAACCAGCTATAATTAATATTAAAATCTGAAAACTAGGGTATTTGGTGCTTTCAAAAATACCCAGGGAGTTACTCCTCTATGAAGCTCAAGTAAACAGAGTGTAGTTGTGATGATGTGCAAACAGGGATGGGATGGAATGAAAATCTTTGTCTCTGACTTAAAAGTTGGAGAACAGTCACACAGCAATTCTCTTAGATAGTTGTGATTGACAGGTCTCTCTAAATACCAACTTTAAAATTTTGTATTTTCAGTCTTTTTGAGAAAGACCACTGGGGAAAGTGGGGGATCTGTTATCATTAAGGGGCAGTTGTTAATTGATTTATGCCAATAGCATGACTTATGATTCATTAATTTTCTCCCATCAAGGTCTTCACCAGTCTTGTCACATCAGATTTCCATGTGTTCTCTCTTGTAAGAAAGTTTTATAAACCATTACTCTGTTATTTCTCAAAGGAATAAGAAAAGGTATTCAAACCACCCATGGAAGGTTTTGAAGAGAGGTGATGGGGATGGGGAAATGTCCCATCACACACACACACAAGCACACAAAAAAGTCTGTAATAAAAGATACATCTTGATAGCTTTAATTGGCGTTTGTTAATTCTCTTGTGTACCTGTGCAGCCCATTTTCTATTGAGACTCAGTGGAAGAAACTGCGTTATATGGAATACCCAACACTGAGCCATTTCGGCTTTTCCTGAGGCTTAAAACAATCCAAGAAGAGAAAACCCATTTTTCATTTCCTGATTCTGCGTGGGTGATCTGCTCCCTAGGGGTAATGGACCATCTTTGGGAAAGCCAACTTTTTGGGAGCCTTTGGGAACCAGCCTTTGGGGAAAAACAACCTGGATGTTTGAGATGGCTGTAAGTTGCAGTTCTGAGGAATAATGGGGGTGAGGTTTGTTTATATGCACATTGCTCAAGGAGCATATTTTGCCAATAACATGCATACATTTGCTTTGCAAATTGTACACTTCTCATAATCTGTTGCAATTCCATGTCTCTTTGGGGTGCTTATGTGGTAAGGTGGTTATTTTCTGGTTTTTACAAGTTGAATGAAACTTGTGGTTGCGTGTGTAGTATTTACGATGTTTTCATGCTACAGGTGTTTGGGATGAGGCTGGGAAAAGAGAGGAGAGGGGTAGTTCATGAACTGGAAGATCAATAACCATGCTCTTGATGCTCTGGGAAGGTTGCCTCTGTCACTTTGGATATGCTGTTGCTGAGGAAAGTTGTCAAGGCAGTCTGAAGATTGCATGCAGCAGAAATAGTCTCTACAGTTTGAAGAGGCAGTTGCTTCTTTTTGGGCCTTTAAACTTTCAAGGACTGGAACTGCCACAACTGAGAAAGCAACAGTTAGACCCCATTAGTCAAGAGGCCTAAATCAATAAATTTGATTTTCCATGCAATCTTTAATTTACTTCCCCAGACCATCAGAAAGATGTCAGAATGTGAACTTCATGGAAGCTAAAGAAAATCTTCATTAAATGACCCCCATTCCACAAGCAGACATTAAAATGTCATATTATGACCTCCCTTATACTTTATAGAGCACTTAAATGCTGGTAATATTTTTCAAATCCCTATGAAGAATTTTTGATGACTTGTCCATGTTGTGTCTTGAGTTTGGGACAATTAGAACTAATTACTAATTATCATAGGAGAAGAAAAATTGAAGATATTTTATTTACAAATTGTGTAAATTGACATGGGTTGCTGATAGTTATCAAGACTTTTTCAGAAAGTAGGAGTCATTAATTTTTGGGTTCTTACTTAGAAACTAGGGATGTCACATTTCTGGGTATCTTCTCCCAAGTAACAAGTTATAGGACGAGGGGAAATAGCTTCAAGTTGTGCCAGGGAAGGTTTAGATTGGCTATCAAGAAAAATTTCTTCACTGAAAGGGCTGTTAAGCCTTGAAACAGGCTGCCCGGGGGATTGGAGGAGTCACCATCCCTGGAGAGATTTAAAAGACACATAGATGTGATGCTTAGGAACATGTTTTAGTGGTGGGCTTGTGCTGGGTTAACAGCTGGACTAGAGGATTTAAAGAGTCTTTTCCAGCCTAAATGATGCTATGATTCCTGAGCCTACATCCTACGTGTGCCTTTCTTATCCTCATCTCTGAAAATTTCCACCACTTATATGAAGGTAGAATCATTCAGGACAAAAACTTGACAAAGCCTCAGGCAGGTGCATGCAAACTCAAGTTTTTCATGTAAATATATATCAATGTGGAGGATTAGTGGTGGACTTGGCAGTATTGGGTTAAGTGCTGATCTACGTGATCGTAGTGGTACTTTCCAACCTAAATTACTCTGATTCTATCCTGTGATTCTATGAGTAGATCTGACATAAGAAACATTAACCTTAATGTATAAATTAAATCTACATTACCTACATGATTTTTTTTCAGCAATGTATATTTTGAAAACTGAATATAGATAAACTGTACTTTTTTAGATCAGGATAGGTGTCTCTTAGGCAGTGACTGGGATTTAATGAGTTCTGTCAGGTTAAGAAGAACTAGTGGAATGGCTTGGTGTTCTGACCTTTAGAGTTTGCTCAGTGTTAAAATATATTAATGGCACTAAAGTCATATGTTATATTTTCAAAACTTATATATGTGAACTATTTAGAGCTTTTACTGCAACTGGTAATCCAGACATCTTGGTATAAATTTGACTTCTCATGATGAATTTACTGAAAACAGAAAACTGGAGAAGGATATAATTTCCGTTTTGTTAATAAACTCTGTGTTTTTTTTTTTTTAAATAAAATTTTAGAGGCCTCAATGCTTCTCATCCTATTTGCATCCTCCTTTTCAGCGAAATCTTGTTTCCAAAGTTCCTGTATCTCCTCTACTAATTGCTGACTTCTGTCTAACCAGTGAAAAGATGTAATAATTCCTTCTCATCTGCTTAAGCAAACATAATTTTTGATGGACAAAGTAGGATATGGTCTGTTATTCTTTTCTAAGTACTTGAACTTCAATAATTTTTTCCTTTTGGCAGTTTACATAAATGGACTTGGGCTATTTAGTTTAACTTTGGGAAGGAAGTGGGGTTCTAATGAATTAGTTCACTGTACACTGTAATGGAACCTTTCTCCAAGAATAAAAGTAAGCTTCTTGCCAGCCATTCAGGATTCCCCCTTGTTCTGGTGGCAGAACAAGAATAACCCCTTGAGCAAAATGTAAGTGTTTCAGGATGATCAGAGTTTACAGCATTAGAAAGCTGCCAAAAAAGCAACTTCTAGCTGAGGCTAAATTGGCCTAAATTGAAAACTTTGCAGAGCTCATAATTGACTTTTTTCTTTATATGTTTCTCTGCTTCCCATGACTTCATTGTCATATGCCTGTGGTAATTTCTTGGTATTTACCCATGGTGACAATAATAATGAGTCTGAAGTATTTATGGTCATCAAAAGATACTGAGACAAATATTTTAACTATGATTATTGGAGAAAGAAATTTCTGTAGCTTTAGGCGGGTCAAATGATATTCCTGGATGTTTGATTTTTATTTTACTTCAGGCCTCTTCTCTGCCCACTGATTTGAGAGTTGGGTTGTTAGCAGCAGTAGTTCATTGGGTTCAGATATTTAAGACTTCAGTATTTTTGGTGTTTTGCAATTGTAGCAGTGTTATGAATACAGCTGCATGTTGTAAGGTAGCATCACAAAAGTAGTCCAAAAGTAGTCCTGATTAAACCAGTAGCTGCCCTTTCCAGAATAAATTCTGTTCCTTCTCGATGTTCAAGGGAATTAGGCTAAGTGAATTCTGTTTGTTCTATACTTGAGAGTACAATTTATTTCCATCCTATCTCTGCAGGAGGGAAAGGGTTAGTACTGTGCTGAGGACAACTTGCTTCTCTCAAATGGGAGCTTCTTGGAAACAACCAAGTTCCCATCTTTTTGTTCAAACAAGACTACCAGGAAATAAGAAAACTTGTAACAACTTACACAATGGCACAAATGGCACAAACTAAATAAAACTAATGACATCAGCAAGCAGGCTCTTCCAATCTAAGCAAAATTGTTGGAGTGCATTTTTGCTGTTAAAAATGTTGTGGCATTACTTCAGAACATTAAATAAACCACTACCTGTTTAAAGCCTAGAATTTTCTCGTTTGAAGTCTGTCCCTTATAGAGCATTTAAGCTGCACCTGCAGACCATACACATATATGAATACTTCCTTGAAGGAGCAGAAGCAGAAGCTTGCATTCAAACAGTCTGTGTGCACCTGTAGTTTACTTATAGTTAATATGTGAGTCTGCATATTTTATAGCCCACTGTCATGTTTTGTGTAATCTTTGCCTCCAAATTATAAAAATTTAACGGGCTAAACCTAAAAAAGAGGTTGGCCAGTGTCTGTTCCTAGACAGGTGGTTTGGGTTTTGAGGTTTTTAATTATGAAAAAAATTCCAGAAAGATTTTTACCAATTTGTCTCAAGGACAATAACCTTCTTTGGAGATTGAAAATCCCATTGGAAAGCAAATTACTGAAAGAGCAAATACCAAAGACTTGGTATTCTAGAAAACAGTAGCATTTTTTAAATAGCCCTCTTGAATAAATGCTCCTCCTAATCTTGTGGACTACATACAAGTCCTTAGGGAGTGTGGTTATCCTCTCTGATACCAGTCTTAGCTTTTATTTGATATTCTTGGGGTTTTCTCATTGCGAGTGTAAACTATGTATGTTCAATGTTTTGTTTTAACTCTGACCTGTCTCCCTAATCCACACATGCACAGCTTTTGGTTTGTTTCAGGAAAATCTTCTGTAAAAGCACAATTCAGTTTATCATTTTGTGTTCAGAACTGAGGGACTTGTTCCCCTAGGTTGTCAGCTTTGAGAACTTCAATCTAAAATGCAGAATAAGTTTTTTCCAAACCACCATGTATGCAGATAAAAGAGAATGAAGTAAGCTGTTTGCATTGCTATGGACTAAGAATCTAACAGGTTGTCTTTGGTGACTGTGTGGGAAGAAATAGCTCTGAGCTATTCTTAGCAGTTGCCAATCCTCTGCACTGCTGCTGGGTATGTGAATGAAGACAGTGCCAGGATGAGGTCATGCTCCTATGGGACAGAAGGCAAAAACTTGGTGATGATTAGACATGTAATAAAAGGGTACATCAGAGAAACAATTGGGGATTGAAGGCCTGGTTTGAGGAGGTAGAGCTATAAAAGATAGTGGGAGATAAAGCTTAGGCTTGTCTGTTATTCAAGGTTGAACTTCTTAAGCAGGCAGAAAACAGTCATTTTTATCTACCTTTATCACCATCATGACCTCCTAATTAGGTAAGACTTTATAGAATACATAGGAACATACCAACCATTCTGGGCTGTTGATGGGCTACCTGCTAGCAGTGCTTACTGATACAAAAGAAATCAAATTAGCAGTGATATATGGCAGTAGCCATTCCAGGCTTTGCTCAAGCAACATGACTGTATTCAAGCTGGTCAACTCGGAGGGATCTCCTAGCAGCTGTAGATGACTGGAGTACAATGATTCCTATGCCCATGTTCCATGTGAACAGAATTAACACAACTCCACACATCTTGAAGTTTCCTTGAAATTAAGGGATAAAAAAGCAAAAACCAAAACATTTTAAGCTCTCTGGTTCCATATGCTTTGCATTTTTATTGGTGTAAAGCTGTGCAAACAGGACCATCGAACCTGTGCCGTAGAAGCATTAGCTTTTATGACTGTGGGAAATTAGTGTGTTCTAATGATATAATCCTAGTAAATTTTCATGTATGTTTGTATTTGCAAGAGACAGGATAGGCTAGTTTCTGAAGCCAAGTAGTCTTTGACTGATTGTTTGCAGGCATGAATTGCATCAACAAAATGAAACCATCCCCCAGAAAAGCAGGAAGTTTCATAGAAAGGAGAGGTTACAAGTTTGCCAAGAAACAAAAATTGTGTTGTGAAAAATTTCAAGGTTGCATTGCTTGTTTTCATTCTGTATTGTGGCTTGGGAACAAAGTCAGACTGGAGTAGTCAATAGCTCTGTCTCTCATAGTCAAGGCCATGTCTGAGGCTGTGGTTTGAATGCTGTGTTTTTGAGTCCTAACTGCGATACCAGTAGCTACTATGGGTAGTACCTTTTAAAAAATGCTGTTATATACATCTTTCTGAAAAAAAAAAATCTTCAAAATTTATATATATACATGAAAAACTTGGGTTGCTATGCATCTGTCTGAGGCTTATGTTCTCCAAGTCTTCATCTTGAGTAATGTGTAGCCTTCATGTAAGTGCTGGAATTTTTCAGAGAGATGAGGATAAGAAAGACACATGTAGGCTCAGAGAATGTCAGGAGTATCTCCTTGAATCGTAGCACTATTTAGACTGGAAAAGACTCATAAGATTCTCTAGTCCAACTGTTAACTCAGCACAAGTCTGCCACTAAAACATGTTCCTAAGCATCACATCTGCATGTCTTTTAAATACCTCCAGGGGATGGTGATTCTACCACTTCTAACAGGGCAACCTGTTGCAAGGATTGACAGCTCTTGCAGTGAAGATATTTTCCTGATATCCAATCTAAACCTTCCCTGGCACAACTTGAGGCCATTTCCTTTTGTCTTACTGCTTGTTAGCTGGGAAAAGAGGCCAACCCCCACCGCTGCAACATCCTTTTCAGGTAATTTTAGAGCATGGTAAGGCCTCCATTTCTCTGGACTAAACAACCTCAGCTCCCTCAGCTGCTCCTCATAAGACTTGTGCCAGACCCTTCCCCAGCTCCCTTGCCCTTCTCTGGGCACTCTCCAGAACCTCAGTGTATTTTCTGCTCGCAGCTTTCCAGCCCCTTTCCCCCCGGCCTGTAGTGCCACATGGGGTTGCTCTGACTGAAATTCTGAACCTGGCACTTCCCCTTACTGAGCCTTATATAATTGGCTTAAAGGAGTATGAATATCATTCTCTATTTACAGAAGTGTCCATACACTTTTTGGGAACTCCATGTCTATGTGCCATTACGGAGCAGGCTTACAATGCATTTTCTATCCTCCAGCATCAGCTATGACTGTTGTTTTCTGCCAAGGCTTTCCCAATGCTGTGTTGACAGAGGTGTCATCCCCTTCTGTCTGCATTGTTCAGCTGAAATCCCTCGTCAGCTCTCTCCAGTGGTGTCACTCACACCTGGCACAATGTGCAAAAAAGGAAGATCTTGGCGTTTTTTTCTTGCGTGCTTTTTAAATCACCTGTGTAGCTCTCACTAATGACCCTCATGTTTAAAAGGTACTGTGTTCATACAGTAATGCAGATTAATTTGGGAACCCAAAACTCTCAGGGGGGTGTATTGACAGAGTCAGGAATGGAAAGTCCCTATCAGTTATCAGGACTTGTTCACTATGACTCTTTTCACTGCATTTATTTAGTGTGCTAGGACTTCTTATTCAATTCTCACCTCTGCCTCTTACCATCTCTGTTACCACATTATGGTTTATCTCTTCCAGTTCCATTTTTCTTTTTAGGAACACTGTAACAGTTGATTGGTTTGGGGGGGAGGGGGTTTAGCTTGTTTGTTTGGAAAGATGTTTTTACTCACTTGCCATGTTTACAGAAGTATTTTTTGAGAGATCAGAATTTAATAGTGTTTTGCATCTATCTTTTGCACATCTTTATTTTCTTAGCAAAAACATGTCTCTGCCATGCAGAGTTTTAGTTTACTACTCCTGTTGCTGGCAAAAAACATTTTAAAATCAGTGTGCGGCTTAGCTTCTTTCTGTCTGAATAGTGAAACTAAAGTGCCCAATAGTTAATAACAAAGTGAAACAAATTAACAAATCCCATATGTAATAGAGAAAACGGGAGAGGAAAGAAGAGTTGTTTGGTATTCTTCTCAAGTAATCTTAGAATTTTATTATAAAGCACAAAAAGTGTACAGTATTCAAGTTGAAATCTCCTTTCCTGGGCAAGGTTGAGTACCTCTTAAAGCTGATTTTGAGGTATACCTTGTAATCTTATTGGAAAATCTGGTGATGACATAGTGTGTTTTTAAAGCATAGCACAAAAGGCAGAGAGAATTATTTCTTGTTTGGGAAAAAAAAAAAAGAGGGGAAAAATCCCTAATTCCAGGACTGGCGGTTTAGGATTGGCGGTTAAAGCACAGACACTCGTTTTTTTCCTGTAATCTGAGCAAGTAACTGTCTGACACAATAATCGTGGAAAAATAATCCCTCCTCTGTAGCATTTTTATAATGCTTTTCAGTGTACCTGCACGCTCAGCAAAGTGAATGGGGAAGCCATGTGTTAGGTGGGACAACCACTGCCTGTCCTCTCTGCTGGGTCATGTTGCTCTGCTCTGAAGACAGAAAGGTGAAGGTAACTGCAGTATACTGCATAAAAGCTCCAGCTTTCCTCATAAATTAGGCTATACATGAGTTAATGAAGGCCTCATTCATTATCTGTGCAGAGGGATAGCCTGGCTGATTGCTGCCTTAGAACAAGATTAGATGTACAATTGAAGGAAAAGCAGCTCTGTGGAAGCTGGATATTTTCCTATCAGCTTGCCTTAATGAGTGTTCACCAGTGTGAGGGCCATGATCAGGGAGTATAAGCTGCAAGCTATATTTTGGCTTTCTCTTTTAAGAAAGCAAGTGGTACACCCTTCAAAACCAGCACAAGCGTGTACCAGCTGTGAAGCTGATACAAATCCAAATTCTTGGCTGTATTTGAACAAAGTGCTGTCTGTTTGAAAACCTGTTTAACATCCCCTCTGAGACGCCAGAGTGCTTTATTGGTATTTCATCTCTGAGATAAATACCCTGATTGTGATAAGGTTACTTTCATAATAAGGAGGCAGGATATAATTATAACATATAGGATGTTTATCTTGCCTTGATCCCACTTGTTGCAGAGAGTTTAGGCTTGCCCCACCTGTGATCACTGTAAATAGCTGCAGTTGTTGGAGCACGGTTGTAATTTTGTGGAGTAGGCTGGAAAAGTGTAGTTTAATCTGATGCACTTTTTATTATATGCATATGCCTGTGCAGTTCCCAGCACAGAATTTGGCCCTTTTCAAAAATACCTTTTGGCATACATCAGTTCAAACTAAGCCAGTAGAAACTAGCCCTTAGCTTTGGCTGAACAGTAACTCAGTCTTGTCTGGACTCTGTTTTTGGTGAAGTGGCAGGAAAAATCTCAGTTCTTTTTTAAGTCAACTCATAAAAAAATATTTCTTGCTTTACCATGATTTTCTAAAGCAACTGAAAAGTTTATACTTAGACAGTTATGGTTTTAGAGTAGGTTTGCATCTAAATAATAAATATTTGATGAATGAAAGCATGTCCATAAATGTAACTGTTATACAGGACTATGTACTTGGGAACCAAAGTAGTGATATAGACAGAATAATAAATAAAGAAAGTAATTCAACTTTTTCAAGTTTTTTCTTTATTAAAACCACAAAATTTTAACCTTTTGTTCCAATGGTACCAAGCTTCTCTATTGCCAATCTGTGACTTCATGTTGTGAAAACTGAGCTCTTGAGACTGGAGAGTTATCAGCAAAGAGTTTTGAATCCAGGAGTACTGTATGTCTCATTTGTTAAAGTGTTTTATCTGCTGTGATCACACTGAAACTCGATTTTAAGATTTTTTTTTTTGTCTTAGCAGTCTGCAAAGGCACACAGATCCCCCCCCCTATGTTTTACTAGACAGGCTGTATTAATAAAATAAATCAAGTTTCAATAGATTCAATAAACTAACCATGCAGAAAAAAAAAATGGGACAGTTATTTTTTCAGCCAGTTTTCCAATGCATCTGAAAAATGACACATAGACATACAGTTGGTTTTTTAGCAAGTGCATATTAAAAAAAGGTCTTAATATTTTGTTATGTGGTCAATGGCACTTAAATTAAAGTATGTGTTTTGCAGATAGGATTATATGTCTTAAGAAAGGAGTCTCAGATATTATTGCAGGAAATTAATTAGGCCATACTTATTATTTGGCTTACTTGGTTTGCTGATTGCAATGACAAAAAATTAATCTTCCTTATTCCTTATCTGAATAACTAGAAACACAGGTTTCTCATTTTTTTCATGTCAGCTATTTATTCTTATCAGAACAGCTCTGTCTCTTACAATTAATATTAACTTGAATGGATAACTTCAAAGTTCATGTAATTTTCTCCCTATTTTGCTCCATGGTGGTCTTAAAACCACTATTATGCTGCATATCAGCAACTTATATTTTTCCTTGTCCTTTGACACTTTACTGAATTTATCACTCTCTTTTTCTTGTAATGCTTTCCATCTCTGCTGTCTTTGATATCCAGTTGAAGATGGGAGAGGTGTTTGCGTGCCAAGAACAATTACATTCCTTTTATTTTTACTCCTTCAACAACTTTTCATTCTGAGTCTTCGCACTTTATGAATACTGTCTAGAAAGGGATCTGTGGCAAGGTCTACAACCCTGTACATGTCAGTACCTACTCAAAATCTTCATACTTTTTTCCCTCTCCTGCAGTATGCAGTAACATTTTCTATGGCCTCCAGGCTCTTCCAGAGTACAGAACCAGAACTGCATAAAGTGCAGTTGCTATATTCTTATAAATGCAAAAAAATTTTTATTGTGTTAGTGCTGAATGAGCTTGCTCTCATTTCACATCCAAGTAAAACTTGCTATGTTTGTTTTTATAACAAAAAAACCAAACAAAAATCTTTCAGATTTTGTCTTGTTCTTTTCTTTCTCATTAATAGTTCCTCTTTTATTTATCCCTACCAACCTCTCCCACCCTTAAATCAGTTTTCTCTGCATTCTAACACCTTCCTGGGCTGCTTTTCAACTTACTGTTTATATCATACCCGTAGCTCTCCTTTTCATTTATGCTTTTTTTTCTCAGATTGCCTTCATGGCAAAAATTGTCAGCAGCAGTTGATATGAAATGGAAATACCAGTCTGACCTTTGAAATTAATTAAATTGCTACTAATCTACACATTATCAATATAATGCTGCAATTGTGCTGCAGTAGGCTTGTTAATACTGGTATATGTGTTGTTGATAATAATAATAATGTGCAAACTGTGATTAGTGCCTTGCATCAGCCATCGTTCTAAGTGACCTCTTGAAAACCAGCTGTTTATATGGTACAGGATCTCTTCTTAGAATCCATAGCTGAAGTCAGCAAATAAATATTTAAAAAAAGGTATATTAGTACATATTTTCCTAATACAGCTATCCTAAACTGTGAGAAGTTTGTCTCATTACCTGAAAAGAGAGATGGTTTGCATTATTATTGCAGGTTGGAAAGAAATAATCTGAGACAGTGCATGTCAACAAAACTTTGGATGAAAACCAAACCTTTCATCAAACTGTTTTGATATGATGATGCATGCTATCACAATGGACAAATTAACATATGTAGCCTTTTGTTGTATGCAGAAATTAAGTTTATTTTGTTCCTTTTATATTTTCTAATATGTCATACTGAACATGCCACAAAGCAGTGTTGTTTAAAAGCAGTGCTACCGAGCTGTGCATTTTGTGCCCTCCATATAACTCCTAGCAGGTGACTTCTGTCTTGTTTAGAGGTGCACTGGTCTGCAAGAGGCTTGGGCTCAACATGCTGAAAGGATACACTAATGCTGGTATTCAAGTTGAGCTGACCAAGTCCCTTGGAAAGACTCTTCTTCTCAACACCAACTGCCAAAGTTTCATAGGAAAGAGTATTAACTTAAGCAATGATCTATAAAACAAAGATGTGAAAAGGATATAAAGGACTTTGCTGGTAGACATGTAAGTAGGCACAATTTTTGCAATTGTTGGTACAGAATGATGTGTCTTCAATCTGTGACACATGTAGTGTTGGATACATTTCTATGTGCTTCTGGAAAATAAAATCTTCCTCTTCTGGGAAACTATTCATTGCAAAAATGAATATGCAGAGGGGGAATATTTATAGAAGGTGAGAAAATACTTTGGGTTTCATGAGGAGTGAATAATGAATAATTCAGTCAAGTGTAAATGACTTAAAGGGAAAATGTCTGTGAAATGATAAGCTACCTAGTAAATTCTTTTCTGTTAGGCAGTAAATCAGCAAGATACATGCCAAAGATAAACTTGCACTTCAAAATTATTCTAAATCAGGATCTTAAAAATTTGGCCTTGTGAATCATGAATGGAGTTTATTCAATCTGTGCACATAGTTCTAGACTCTAGATAAAATAAAATTGTGTTCCCTCACCACAGTGCCTTTATTCTGTTTTACTTCTGTTTTAATACATTGTCATCACTCTTAATCTGGAGAAGTAATTTTTGAAATCTTGGTTTATAATTAGGTATTTTTACAATTTCACATATCATCATAAATCATGAATGTTTGGGTTTGTATTTCATTGCAGCGGAAAACAGATGTGCCACTTCAAATGCAGTAACATGCACAAAGTGTCTTGCTTTGGGTCCAGAGTGTGGATGGTGTGCTCAAGAGGTATGGCATTTTGCTTAATTATGTTTGACTGTATATTTTAGCTGCTTCTGATCTTTATAAAGATAAAGACCTTTAAACTGAGAAAATTATAGTGAGAAATAGCAAGAAAATTTTTAAATGACCCCTAGAGACAGAACCTGAGAAATCATGTGAAATACATTTTGTTTCCAAAGGAGAAAATGCAATCTTTTATTTGGAAAATTGCAGTTATTTTAAATAAAGTGAGACCTTTTTGATGCATTCCACCTGCTTTGTAGATAGCTTTGGCAGACTTACAGTAGCTTTGAGAGTTTAACAGTTTTTGACTTCAAAAGCAAAATCACTTATCAGTACTTTGTATTAAGTCCTTATCGTATATGAAAACAAGTCTATACATATATGTCTACTGCATTTAGCAAAAGGTTGTACTAAGAGTGGAGTTGACTTCAACTTCACCTTACATTATGATCCTATCACAAATGGAAAAAATTATGCTTTTCTCATTTTGACACTGGAAACTATCAGTTCTGAGACTTAGCACAGAAGATAGATCTTAGGTAGCAAGAATTATTCTGAAATTATTGTTACTTTGCAAACTGTAAGAATGTGGGAATTTCTGATTTTGTTTGACAGAAAAAAAATAACTCTGTTGATATCATGATTTTGAGTAATCACGTCAGAGGAGCAAGCTTTTGAAGAATATCACTGGCTATTGCAAGCTCGTGTGCTCTTTAAGCTCACGTGGAAATTACCAGTGGTAGCTTTCAGGTTAGCAGAGAAGGTAGATAAGTTCCTGGGGTGTGTCTGGCAGAGACAAGCAGTGTAAGGCACTGGTAGTATCTGAGATATTATGTCTTGGAATCATTAACTTAGTCTGCCAAAGGTACAAGGCTAAGTAATGCAAGGATGGGTAGAGTCATGCAGGGCTTGTTTTACCAGAGGAAGCTTAGCACGTGTAGATGGCACAATGGATTACAGTGGGGAGGGTTTCATTATTCTGGCCCCGTGTCCTGTCTTACAAAGGGCAAGGCTTTATCCTCCTCCATCTACATTTATTACAGAACAGCACTTGCTAACTTTCCAGTGCTATGGAGCTGCAGTAGGTCCCATTCTAAGTAGGCACATGGACTTAGCCAGTTTCACTTCTGCTCTGCTTGTCTTGCTTCACTTCTCATGGCAGTCCTGAGGGCTGTTTATGGACACCAGGGCTTTGTCAAACTTTCTTAAGTAGCTAGTTCACCTACACATCATCCATGGTTATGGAACTGCATAACCCATATTACTGCAGATGGAAATATTGCAGCGCAGCTTAGCCTACCTGCTTCATAAGAAAAATCTTTTTAGTAAGATAATCAGCCATGAGGAACTCTTGAGATGCTTTCAATTTATACCCACACACTGTGGACCTCAGAAAATACTACAAATCTATTCATCATTACTGGTAACGAGAGTAGCTAAATTCTTTACACATTTAAAAATCCAGCTTTTTGAAAAGTGTACACTAGAAAGAGTATATAAATAGCAGTAACTTAAAAAGTGGTCTCTGTTTTTTTTAATAAGGAAGGTTATAGAAAAATATATCAGAGATAGACCACAAAAATAAGCTTTGAAATTTGAAAAACAAGATTCTGGACTGTTATATTTCATTGTTCAGGGGCTTTCTCCAGTCTTTACAGGGTCTGGATGACTATTTATTATCTAATACACAGTTGGCTGTATTTTAGGTTGCTTTTTTTCCCCATTTGCATCTGAAAGATCAGAGATTGTCCTTTGTTTGGTTGGTCTCAAGCTTTGACTCAGATGAACCAATACTTTGAAAGACTACAAAAGATCTTGTCTTTTTTCTTTTTTTTTCTTTTTTCTTTTTTTTTCCTGCATGTTTAGAATCGTATTAATCATCGGATTAGTGGTCAGGAAGGAATTTTGCATTGGATCATTTTGGCACAATTTTTGAAAACTTTTCTCTTTCAGTGCAGCAAAGGATGGGCTGCTTCTGACATCATCCTTCTAATAATCACTTTTCTGTTGCTACAAGGGCTTTTTTATGTTGGTGGCATCCTAAACTGTCCACTCCTGTAATTACACATGGTTTCCTCTTTCCGGGAATTGAAATTACATAGTTCAGCAGGTCTTTGGATTTTATGTAGTTGGAAAGACAAATTCAGGTTGGCTAAATGTAGAGCTGATCTCTGGTGTTCCTACTAACTATCAGCCTGAGCAACGTTACCAGTGGATTCTTCTGAAAGCTAAACTGTTTTGATGTTGTGGGAATGATGCTTTCTTGCTAAAATGAGCTCATAGCATGGCACAGAACTTCTTCTAGTGACATAATAACAGTGTGTTACTTACTTTTTCTCCAAAGTCAGCTTGTTCTGATTGTGCAAGATCCTATTTCTCATTAAAAAATTTTCTGTGTAGAAAGGGGTCAACGTAGCAATTAGATTTAACTTCTGATTTAAATATTGCATCATTGCCATTATTAAAAACATATGGCTTCATGAACTTGTTCTATAATTTATGCAATTATAGTAGTATATTTTATTGTTTCAAAGACCAATATTTTGATTTTCTTCATCCTTTGAAGGTAGTACAGGTTTTTTTTCAGCTCAGATTGTCTTGTACTTTTTGTTTCTTATTAAACAGGATTTCATGGCTGGCACAACACAGAAGGGACGCTGTGACACTGTTTTCAACTTAATGAAAAGAGGCTGCCAATCAGATTTGGTTGAAAACCCCACGGTTCATGTCACAATACCTAGTGACCATGAAACAAATACACAAGTGACACCAGGAAAAGTTTCAGTCCAACTGCGTCCAGGTTGGGTCATCTCTAACACATTGATATTATAATAAATTTAAAATAAAAACAATACTTCTAAGCACGGATGTTTTGTGAAGAGGCATCTGGAATAATTATTTGGAAGAATGATGCTATAGCATTGTACTGTAGAACTGTGATGGTGTTGCTCCCATATTCAAATATCATCTTCACCAAGAATTGTTTCTGTCAAACACAGCTGAAGGTCAGAATAATGCAAGTAATAAGTGGAAAGGGAATTTTAGGTAGTCTTTCCTTTTTTCTTATGTGGTTTCTTGATTCTTTAGCCACTTACACCAACAGTTTTGCTTTACATGTGTATAAACTATTCCTTTTAAAATTAAATAGAGTTATAATTCCTAAATTCATAGTTTGAAAAATTTCTTCATTATTTCTTTACTTTCAAGTGCATTGATTAGACAACTAGAAAAATACCAAAAACATTATATAAGAAAAGACTATATTCCTAAAGAAGACTTAGGTGTTCACTGCCTGAATTTTTTTTATAACTAGTATGTCTCCATTTGCCCTCAGTTCAAGTCTAGTTAAATCAGTGTTCATTCTCTGTCTCTAAAAAAGCTGTAGCCAACAGCACTAGTGAAGGTGATATAAAGGGATGCAGGGTTATCTTTCACTCAGTAAAATTTAATTTATTTATTTATTTTGCAAATAATAAGTGAAGAAAGAAATATGGGAGAGAGATCAGTCTTTGTCAGGAAAACATTAAATGTTTAGGAGAAATATTTTGCTGATCTTCGCTGTAGAAATGATAATTTTCTGTCAATTAAAAGGGAAAAAGAAAGGATCTGCATGAGTGTCAAGCACAAAACATCTCTAGTTTTCACTCTTTATAGTAATAAAACAGTCAAGGTAACATCAGCACTTCTCCTTTCCTCACTCTCCTTCAAAAGAAGTGACTGATACTGTGCTTTGAGAAATGGTTTCAGGAACTGAGCTACAGCTGAGTGTTCTGTCTGTAATCACATTTATTTCCAAAGGCATACTGGATTCATAGGAAAAA
>WBNO01024957.1:0-22080 GCA_013400575.1 Peucedramus taeniatus
GTCCCGGGGGGTTGTCGCGCTCCCGGGACGGGGCGTTTGTTTGTTAATTGAGGCGCTGCTGCGCCTGGCGCTCGCGCGGCGCTCCCGCTGCGGCCCTAATGACTGGAACCGCGGGAACGCGGCGGGGCCCGTCTGCCGGCGGCGGGAATCGTGTGATTCGCGGGGAGTCGCACCGAGAGAAGCGCGGCCGGAGGGGAGCGAGCCCGCCCCGGGGGGCGGTGCGGGGCGCCCGAGGAGGAAATGGAACGCGTGAGGCCAAACAAGGAACAATCCCCGGGCTGTTGGCCGAGCCAACGGGCTGCTGTCGCCGGGTCTGTCGGCGTGTGAGCGAACGCGCGGATTACCCCGTTAGGAGGAAATGGGCGATGATGGGGCGATAAACTCGCCCGCTGTGTAATCACAATTGATTTGCAATTGACCGAGCGCCGCTCCCGACCCCGGCGCCCACCCCAGGTCGCACGGCGCTGGGAAGCTCTCGGAGGCCGTGGCCGCGCTCCTCCGCGTGCCCGGACTGTGGAATCGGTCCCGCTATCACACGCGCGGAGCTGTTTCTGACCACAGTCAGAACTTTTCCAAAAGTAGCCGGTAGTTATTTTAGCGGTAGTTTAGTTAACACCATTGTGAAAAGTGTTACGAGCTCGAACAATGCCCGGTGAAGAAAACGTCTGGCACAGGACTCCGTGACGGATAGAGGTTTAAAAAGTCTCCAGTGCTGCATGCGATGCTCCATTTTAAGGAGTGACTCTTTTGCTGGTGGCTGCTTGAAGCGCACCTTATTTAAAAATCTCTACAGAATGTAAAACCGAGTGAGTCTAGCTGGGGGAGCCGGGCGAGTCTGTAAATTACCACTCTGTCAGGATTCCTCTTGCCTGTTACAAAGTACCTTTTTATGCTGAACTTAAACTTTACACTACAGAGACAGCAGATGTGAGGTGATGGCTTCCAAAAGCAACACAGATGCTGTAAAATTTCCATTGCTATATTTCAGCGAGGAAGCTCAGGAGACATGCTGAATGCTGCAGTTTAGAATTACACTGTAACTCTCCTAGAAATAAGAGAATACCAAGTTTCTCAACAGTACATTTGGCTTCATTTTTGCTGTCATTCATATGCTCTTGTTTTCTTACAGCAAGAAGAAGAGATGCAGCACAAAGATACCGTGTGTCTTGAAGCTGTTCAGTAATGACAGAATTGGTAATATGGAACTTTATGGCAATTTAGTAATGACTGCATATCCAAATTCCCTAGTAAGACCATGATAATTTCTTAAATTGTCTTTCAGGTATATAAAACAGCACAGCTGTGAGGAGGCTGCTTTGCTTTGTGACTGAAAAGCAGCCTGGTTAGCTCAACACTGTGGAATCAGAGCCCATTGTGTGTTCCTCTTACTTGGAGACTTCCCTGAAGTCCCTAGAAGTCCTGTGATGAAGGAATCAAGGGTCAAGTCTTTAAAATGGTTTGTGTGTTTATTCCAGAAAACTCAGCAGCTGCTTTTTCTGAAAAGCTGAACTTTGCTATAGCAATGCAGAATACTTTTTCCCCCTGGGATTTCAAAACAGATGTCCAGTCATCAAATCCTGCAGAAATATAAAGCTGGCAAGAATGTTACAGATATTATAACTTTTTACAAAGTTACAGATTTGACTTGTCAAATCTAGTCACTTTGTGACTAGTCTTTGTTGCCACAGATACTCACACCTCTTTTTTTGTCAATTAGGCTTGGCACTGGCCCCTCTAACATAAGCTTAATTTTCCTGTGCATCTAAGGCTTTGCATTTGGGATTATATGGATCCCACCAAACCAGGTAATGCTAACTACAGGGCATTTTAGTTCCAAATAAGTAAATTTGCTTTTTTTTTTTTTTTTTNCTGGAAATAAAAATACCACATGAAATCTTGGATTTAACATGCTATTTTGTTTATGTAAAAATAGAGATGTTTAGTTTATAAAATTGAAAAAAAATTGCTTTTTAATTCCCAGTGAATGTTCTCCAGTAAATTTTAGTGTGGCATTGTCTGCATTGGATAGGTCACTGAATGGTGCTTTTATAAAAGTGTTTGAAAAGAAGAACTTGGTCCATGGAAATTGTTCAAATAATCTTGTTAGAATGAAGCCTTGACTGAAGGCAGTAATTTCATGGATTAAACCCAGAAGGGCTGGCTAGGCTGATCTCCTTCCTATCACAGGCCACAGAGCTTTGTGCAGAGACTAAGCAAATGCTGGTTAGCTGCAAGACATAGGGGATTTTGCATGGACAATACATTGAACAACACCATGAAACTGGAAACTGTGGAACTTTTTGAGGACAGGATAAATAGAAGTAGGAAGAAAGAGTATTTTTACAGGCCATTTAGTAAACACAGTGAAGTAGAGTTGCTGCATCTAACTATGTTCAGATTTCCCCTAAAGAGTTCCAATTAAAAGTAAGGGAAACTGTTTTTCTTTGCCCCAGTCTGTCCTTTTCTCTCACATGCCACATGTGGTCCAGAGCTGAGCAACATGATGGCACATCCAAGCATGGGAAGGAGTTGCCTGGTTTGTACTTCTGCAAGTCTGAAAAGCACAAATTATGAGCAAAAATCCAGTGCTGTGAAACCTGAAGAGAAATAGGGATAGGAGAATACAGTGTGCATATCTTCTTGCAGTTTGATATTTCTCGTTTTACAAAAATAAATAAATAAATAAATGGCATTCATACATCTTCTGAGTCAGCCTGTACTTCATTGTGATTCGTGAGAACTTTTTGTAGGCAAGAACAATGTTCTGCTTGCATTTTTTCAGGCATGTCAGATCTGATCTGGGATGGGCACAGTACCATGGTGGTGCTGCTGCTGTTCAGTGAGATACAGAGAGGCTTCAGGAAACAAGAAAATAGGCTGAATACAATGTGCTGCAATAGCTACTCCTGGAGGGCAGTGAGCAGGTGACAGAGGAGGAGGAGAAACTTCTGGAATAGTACTTTGCTGTCACTTTGTGATAAGGGATGATCACAAAGGGATTAATCAGTGCTGTGGTCTGAGCATTGCTCTGATGGTGAAGCTGCAATTTGTGGCCCTGAATGTGGCTGGGGGATTTTCTGCTGAATATGGGAGCAGGCCATGGTTAGATTTCTTCCTGAGGCTGCTTTGAGTGCATGGACTTCACTAGAGAAGGAGTATGAGCTGCAGAATGAGTGTAAGGAGTCAGTGGGAACAGCAGTTTAGCATGAGGGCAGTATAAGAGGAGCTCCTATTGAAGGGCTTTAACCCTGTTCTCCAACACTGTGCAGTTGGTGATTGGGCTGCAAAGTATTGGCTCTCTCACTGTAATTGTATATTGCTTCAATTCTCATTAGTGAAGCAAAGCAGGAGGAAGGAATGCAAGAAAATACAGATTATAAAGATTGTGAAGGAAAATAAGTGTTTTTAAGGGTTTTTCCAAAATATTGTATTTTTCTTTTCCCGCCACTAGTTAGCAAGTTGCATTTATAATCCACCTGTGCTACAGAATTCAATACCTCATGGTGTGGTGAAGACAAATTGCACTGAATTAAACAGTCTGTTGCTCCCTTGTCACTGTATTTGGAGAATAACACAAACTTCATGCAGCTGAATTGCTAACCATAATGTATGTGAGGTTATGTGGACAGAGTGAGTAGTGTTGTCTTCCTCTGATTACCCAGGTAACCATGAATTTACTTCTGGGCTACTGCTAGAACATTAATATGGAAATGCACTCCTGAATCTCAGGAAGGTTATGTGGGTTCAGGTTGGCAAGGAGAGGCCTGGTCTCTGGGGGTTAATATGAGAGTATAAACATGCACCACTCTGAGTATAAACATGCACCACTCTGAGTATAAACGTGCACCATTCTCTTCTCAAAGTGAAAGCATGTCCAAGCCTCTGGCACACCAGTGACTCCTACACTCATGTTTGTGATTCTGTCTCCATGCTCCACCAAAATGTAGTTAATGCCCACATCTGCTTGCATGGCACATTCACCATCACTACTCCCAGCATGGGCTGGGAAGTTCATTTGGTCAGCCTTCAGTTTTGGAGACCTCAGTTTTAACAACTTGGGCATAAACCCCCGCAAAGCTTCTGGTAAAAATCCACTGCTGTTGCATTGTCCCCTGCCTGACTTGTCTGGGATGTGGCCATCTGGGATGGGCAGCTTCCAAATTCCAACCCCCACCTGGCCTTGGTGTGGTATGACATGCAGGTATCTGGACTTTGATGTCACAGCTTTGGGGGAATTAAGGGGACCCTATCCATTAACTTGACCCCTGTGTTTGGGTGCTAGCAGATGGGTGAACAGCACGTTTAACTCTTCCCAGCTCTGAGTATTGGCACTGACAGGGTGAAAGAAAGAGCCACAACAGAGGAGGTCTGTCTCTCATGTAGGGTAAGTCAGAGTTGGGATGGCTCAGTTGCCACAGTCATGAAGCTGTGGTGGGACTCCTGACAAGAAATCCAGCCCAGCCTGTGTGCAGCTCTGTGCAGCTCATCCAGCCTGGTGGAAGAAGGTTGGTGCAGAGACAAGATTAAGCAGTGTAGTCCACTTTGAGGTAAGAACTTCTGCATAAGCTTCATGGAGGCATTAGCTTGCACATATACCCTCTCACGTGCTGTATATTGAATGAGAAACTGAAGAGGTGTTGTGCTTATGAGTAAGAAGTGAACTGATGAAAAAAATGACACTTTATTTTGAAAGGCATGGATAAGGCTAAAACCCAGATATAAGAAAGCTAAACTTTGTATAACTGATTTGAAGAGAAACAGGTCATTAAATCCTTAAATAATGTGAAGTTGATCATCAATTCTGATGCTACTTTTAGCACCTTGGAAGTCAGTGAATCTATAAGTTAAAGGAATAAGGTTTTGCATATGTTTGAAGTAGACATTTTTTAAGTTTCACTGTTTCTAATCCCAACTTTTGATGGATGCCCAGTAGTAATTTTTAAAATATTGAATGATAAAATCACACTGAAAATTCTTACTGAAATTACTTATTGCCCAGGAGATAAAATTGAAATAACAGATGTATCTTTCATCACTGATTTTAAATATATATTCTTTGTATTTCTTTTATTCTAAACATTTTTTTTATCTCTACGTTTAGACCCTGACTAATTCTTCACTGTACTAATTTTGCTGGGACAACAGTGGTTGGTTATTCCAAATATGAGTAAGGACAGCAAGCTTGGGCTTGTATTAATTTTGATGAATGAATTTGCCTTGAGAAATACAAATTGTGTTAGTACTTTTCACTTTATAACATTAGACAGTCAAAGATGTTAACACTTTGTAGGGAATCAGCATTAGGCAGTGTTTGGAACTGCTTATGGGGAGCTCTCAGGTGCCTGGTCTCAGCAGAAACTGCTAAAAACTTTTCTCTTTTTTTTTTATTTTAGTAAAAGAATGGTGTGATTGAAAAGCAAGGTGTTGAAAGGAATTTCACTGTAATAGCAAAATGTCCTTCCTTTCGATTTACTCACTGAGTTCTAAAATAAGGATATTTCTTTGCCAGTTCCTTTGAATTTTCTTGATTCTTAGTTGGCATAATGATGGCAGGAATAGTCCTCTCTGTGTATGGTGAGAGGAAAGAAAGAAGTACCCCACTGGTATGAGATTTTCTGCAGCTGTCTTTTGTAGGTTCACAACAGTGTTACGAAAGGTGCAGTCTTGATTGACTTTGTGTCCTTTATTTATTTTCTTTATACATTATTTTGCCTTTGGGGTGAGGGGATGCAATTATATGTCAGGAAACAGCTACAAGGGGAGAGAAATACTAGAAATTCAGTTGTAGCATTTTTTCTGGTAGTATTAGTTGACTGTTCCTCTGTCTTGGTCTGGTCAGGGCCAGGTTTTGGATGAAAAGCTTTCAGTTCTTCCAGGGGATTGTGGGGTTCCAAGAAAAGGGATGATAATAGCCACATTGGGATAACTGATACCTTTTATTGTATTAGTCTTATTGGATTTATTCTTTCTGGTTTACTTTACTAAAAAGAGAACCCTGAAAGGGAATAGTAACTGGAGTATCTTATTTTCTTGCTACTATGCTAATTTTGCTATACATATTTTTTGTATTATAGACTTCTCACTTAGTAAGTGTAGCCATTGTATGAATCTTATCTTCATCCTTTGCTTTTTTAAGGAAGGCTGGTTGGTCTTTTGTAAGTCAGGGCTCATACATTAAGTTATTACATTGAACTCTGTTTTTGTTTGGGTTTAGCTCCTTGGCTTTTGAACAGTCCTGCTAACAGAAGTGTGATGGAAAACTTAAAACATTTTACTGCTGTTTAATTTTTTTCTGATTTGTGGGCAGATAGGTTCAGGTATTATGTTTGAATCTGCAGGTTAATGAGTAAGAAAGACCTTTCTTGACCCATGAAATTTCCTGCACGAATTTTTGCTAAAAAATTACAAAGCTTTCTTTGTTTCTTTTTTGTCTTCATTTTCCAGGACACACAACGTGCTTTGACAGAATTCAGAGGACTTTGGAAGACTTTGTCTGAAAACTAAAACTTCTGGATTTGGAAAATGTTACTGTAGTCCTCCTCTGACATTACAACCTGGATGCCTGCTGGCCCTGCTCTGCAAGGCTGAGGCTGCCTTCCACCTTTGACATTTTGCCATGATCTTTCCTCCTTGAAGGGAGTGCTGTAAGTGGGGAATCCCTCAAAGTGATCTGTCCTCAGAATTCTCATTTAAATGGTAAGTCTGGTTGATAGAGATCTGCCACATAAAGCAGGTAAGCTAGAGATACAATGAAATGACACACTAGCATTTCTTAATAACATACTATGTTTTCAATCAAAATATTTTTGTTGATAAGTTTGGCTTTTTGGTAAGAAAAGTATACTTGCAGAAGCACATATTTAGACATGCCAAAAACCCCCAAACAATCCAACCAGAAAATGTTTAGCTGAAAGCCTCATTTCCCATCAAAAATAGATGCAGTGGAAAATTTTCAGGCAGCCCTATATTTAACCTCCTTGGATCAGAATTTGGTTGTTGGACTGAGGGAGGCTTACAGAGTTTTTTGGCTGCTTTTGTTAGGGTGTCTGTTTTTTCACTCATGATATCTGCCTGCTTTTCAAGCTACATTCTACCTTGTTATAACTCTTGCTATTGCAGCATTTTACTGTGTTCAGAATGCTAATTCCCTCTGGACTCAACTCACTCGGGTATGTGCAAACTCAGTTTCTTTCAAGGGGTGCATCAATCTTGCTTTTTTAAAAAAAATATATATATTTTGGCTGTGTTTTACTACAGAAATGTGAATGCTGTGTACTGACTGTGCACAAAACAATATCACTGCAATACAGTTCCTAGTTCTTTGCCCAGGGTAGCCTTGCTTTGGCACGTTGTGGATACAAAAGTTTATATAAGTTTAAGGGATAATTGGATAAATAAAAGAGGAGGTCCATTGGACAAGATAAATACATAAATCACATCAGTCTTAGGAATTCTTGAGTGCAATATAGTTGAAATGCTGGTGAGTTATTCTGGGAAAATACTGTGTTTGATTTCTTTGCTCATACTCTCTTCACTCTGACATGTCTGCTTTTAGAAGCAGGATACTGGCCTAAATGGACCTTTGATCTGAATTGCCATAGCCATCCTTGGATGAGGAGAAGTATGCTGACAAATGAGTAAGTGTGGGCTTTAGCCATCTGGGATTCAGGAAAATTTATCAAAAACTAATTTTTTTTCACCAAGAAAAGTACAAGCGAATCAATAAATATATGAGAATAGAAATAGAGAATTTTGTCTGAATAAATTGTGATTCTGGAGTCTCAAGAATTCTGTTGATTTATTTTAAGTAGGTTTTGCAGCTTCCATTTCTCCTTTGTTGCTTTTTGTAGAAGGAAAAATTTGCAACAATTGTGTCTTAAATACAAGTGTGAACCTTTTTGTGTGTTCTTCCAAAGTTGGTGGGTAGAACATTAGTGTGAAATTCCTGCAAAATTCACTGGACAGTGTATTATAACAACAAGAGGAAACAAAGCAAATATTAAAAATCAGGGAGGGACATTGTTAGTATGATCTGCATTAGTTTCAGTATGTGTTGTGTTCTGTCATTAGCTCAGTGTCAGAATGCTGTTTGTGGCCAGAAGCTACCACCAACTGGCAACATGAGGCATTTCTTAAGCAAAAGTTGATTGTTATTCTTTATTGCTTGTTTTGTGTTGTAACAGCTTTACAGAAATATCTTTCTAGATATTCTTAACTTTGTTTTCATGGTAGTTTAACTTAGTTCATGACTGCTAACTGATACTGTGCTGTGTAAGTCTTCACAGGCATTAATGGTCAAATCTGTAAAGGAGCATATTCTAAGTAAAACAGCAGGATTTTTTTCCTGTATTTTTTAATAAACTCTACAGAATTTTTATGATTTCCTGAAAATACATGTATTTAGTTTTACTGCTGTATGCTTAAATTTACCTGCATGTTATATTGACCAAAATAGGTGAGGTCTCTTTCATTTCTTTTCCTGACATGGCAGACACTTTTTATTCAGATTTCTGTCAGCACAATTTTATTATAGTACATTGTTAGTACTAGAAGTTCCCATTTATTATTTTAGAACTATTGAAAATAAATATTTGCAAGAAAATATAATAGTCAGACAACATTTAAAAGGAAGAAAGAGTTTGAGTACTGTTGAGGAACAGATCCATCAACCCAAAGTGTGGCAGGAAGGACAACAGAGAAAGGAAAGCACAATATTGAAGCACAAGAGTGAGCTCATATGGTACCAGCTGCCCATGTGTGGAATCTACTTTCTGAAGCATAGTGCTCCACAGTCAATTAGCATTACATCAAATAATCATTGTACAAGGAAGAAATTTTAGTATGTTAGAATTCATGAGTTGGAAAAAGTAGAAAAAAATCTTCATGCTTTCCTGGAAAAGCAGTAAAAATTATGTAAATTCTATTAAAATTAATTTAGAAATTCTGTGAAGTGAAAGATGTTGTAATCCTGTCTGTATAGTGTGTCAAGAATGGCAGAATAGTGCAACTTCTCTCACATAATTTTTATGGCTTAATCAGAATTTTTATGATAATGTCAAGAACTGAGAAGCAAATAGAGTTGCAAAATCTGTCCACTCTTGAAACTGGAAGAATTGAGAGGAGTAATTGGGTGCAAAATAAACATGTGTTCACAAGTAATTGGACTGACACTATTAAATTTCTTTCATTTCAGTACTAGGTAGTAATTACTTTAACTTCAAGGAAAAGAGAAGATTACATCCTGTAAACTTTCTTATGCAAAATAGTCTGCCCTCCTGTCTGTGATGCTGGTTGCTTAAAAATGTCTGTTTGCTTGAGAAAAGGTTTGTCAAATCAGGTGGTTAAAAGGGAGAGGGGATTAGGAAACAAAAAATCTGGTTTTTAGTGGGAGTTAACTTTTGGGGGTGTAGGGCAGAGAATGGACAATGAATATCACCATCTTTTAAGTGTTCAGTACTATTAAAACTGTTTTCATTATGGAGAGTCCTTTATTGGCAGAAAATTTGTGAAATAGACAGTGAAGGCAAATGCTGTGGTAAAATATATATGCAAAGAATCTAATGTCAAAACCCAGAGTTAAGGCATACATCTTCTACAGGTTTAGGAAATTATGAGGATAAACTGAAAAAGTGTTTCTGCGCTTAAAAAGCCTAATTATCATTGTATGTATCAATCTCTTGTCTGTTTTGTAGACATGTTTGTGCTATCTAACTGGCATTTCTGAGGCAAACACTATTTTTACAAGAGCCACTAATTTAGTTTGGGATATAAGAAATAGTTGTTAGCTTTATGACTATTGTTAGTTTTATGGGTAGTAAATGTGAGTGTAATAATTTTCATTTTTAAATAAGCTGCTTCATTCTGTATGTAAAACAAAATAGCTTTAAGGTGCTTGGTTTTGTAATTAACAAATGTCTAGTTGATCAAAATATCCTCTCTAGTATGAGGCATGGAGATTAGGCTAGACTGTGTTACAGAATAATGTGATTATAATGATTTCCTTAAGAGAGCACAAAAGCAGCATCTAAGTTTCAGCTGACGTTTATTGACACACAGCATCTGTTGGGAGCCCCATCAAACTTTCTATTCTTTTCTGTTTACCACCTCCTGCTTTTATTTACAGTCAGCATATCTGTTAATTAGCCTCTGGTAGAGCCAGTTCTTCTAAGAAGATCTCTTGTCTTCCTGGTGATGGCCCCATGAGGTGACCATGTACACACAGTCTGTGAGTGAATTCATCTTTAACTCATTAATTTCAGTGCCTGATTCTGCAATGTTTAACTGCTGGCTTGGTTTCCTGCTCAGCAATTTGTATTTGGAGAATTGTGATCCTTGACTTCTGCCGACCTCAGTGTCATGAACACATCACAGTGAGCTCTCAGCTTCTCGTGGGTGACCTCACTGAAAGTCTTATCTTCCTGTAGTTTTTTAGTTTCCTATGATTGGACCAGAATGCAGAATGCACAGATTTCCTGTGTGTCACTGAGGTTATTTACCTAGTTTTTACTGCACATTTGCAGAATAAAATTACCCCTGCACTTCCTCAGCGCTCTTTGTCACACCATATCTAAGTGCGGCATTTTGCAAGAAGAAATCTGGAATGTTGCAGCACGGGATCTCACGAGAGGATGCTCTGGAGGGTTCCATCCTGTGTTACAGAGCCTCAGTGGGCCCTTGTGATGATGTGAAGCTGTTGGTAGCCACAGCTAGAGGAGCTTCTCACGGCACGGCTTGTTGGTTAGAAAAGAAAAACCTCGTAGCTGTACTTGAAGGAAAAATTCAGGAGCAGGATTGAGAGATCTCCCAGGCCTGCAGTGAGTGCTAGAAGTGCTTTGGGAGGTGAGAGCTGATCTGTGCATCTCACCGGGGTGTTAATGGGTGTTTGTTTCACCTGAAACCTAAGAAAAGAATGACCGGGCCACTTATTTGCACAGTCAGCTGTAGGTAATGCCTTCAGTGATGACCAAGTTCCTCGCTTTTGCCCTCTCACTCCTCCAGCTGAGGAGTAGCCAAACTCTGAAGACTTAAGGAAAGGTTAAAGATGCCCTTGAAATCCAGCCCAGTGCAAGTATTAAAAGCCATAAATTACATGCTGTGGTAATGTGAACATTTTGTCATAATTTAATGAGAGCTTTACTGATAAAAATTCACAGTTTCAGTTTAAAAAAAAAAAAAAAGAAAAAAAACCCAACAAAACAACCCAAACCACCCAACCAGCAGCATCATCCCTGGAACACATCCAGCTTTTGTACTGGAAAAGTACCTCAAAGGAGTATGATCTTCTCTCTTTAGTGGGAAAGTTTTTTTGCTTATCTAAAAGGTTTTATGCTGGCAGAACTGCATTTCATTGTCTACTTTTTGTGGCTAGGCAGATCCAGGTAAAGTAACTTAGTTTTAAAGGAACTAGAAACCTTAAATCCTTTAAATTAAATTCCTAAGACATCAAAATGTCCAGGATGCTGTGAAAAGAGGTACAAAAATTAAAAAAGAAGATGAATGTTTGCTACTAATAGTTCATGGCTTTAGAGGGCTAGTGGTGATGCAGTGTTGTGACAAAAATCTATGAAAAAGTATCAGTTCAAGTTTCATTCAACACCTTTAATTGTAAGAAGTCAATGCTGACTGATCTGTTAATGTTTCATGGGGAAAGTTGGCACTAAGGGGAAAGGGTGGGTGATATTTCTTCAAAACATGGTAACTGCTTTTACTTGTTTTGTGGTTGAAGGACAGAGAAATAAGAGATGCTGAAAACGTTTTCTAAAATTATGTGGCCCTTCATCAGTGTTTTATAGGTACTGTTTAAGCTATCTTTGCTGAGGAGAAGCTCCTTTGCTATTAATATGCTGTCATCTTTCAAATCTCATCAAGGCAGCACCAGGATTTTTTTGCACAGATTTCTTTTAACGTACAGCCTCAATAAATATGGAAATTACAACTTAAATCTCATTTTTTTCCTTGCAAAGCAGTGCAGTGCCCAAATTCATTGAATTTCCACTTTTATTTTTTCTTAATGTTGAAAGACATATATGCAAATTTTATTAACAATATGCATAGTTAAATTTAGCTGTAAATTCCAGTCAGGGATTTTTACTTTGTTTATTGTCCAAGTCAATATGTCTGTGGAGAAAACCTCCTGCTGTGCAGGAATACATAGTCAGCTACTTGGAAAAGTAGAAAGTTTAATTATGAGAGTTTATTCTGGAAAAAGGTAAAGCAAGCACTGTTTTTTTGGGTTGGTTTTTTAAAATTATGACTTCAGCTAACAGAAATTCAACATACACAGTTTGTTTTGACACTAACTGTTATCAGACAAACCACTTGATTTTTCTTTAACCTGGTCTTCTGTGTAACTGAGAGGCTCTGGAAGAAAGTAGAGGTCATGAATAAATGATGCATTTCTTAAACTTGCAAGGTAGATCATGACATAAATGAAATAAAATCCAAGTGTGAAGGGAAAAAAGAAGCATTAACACATGTATTGCTGACAATATCTTCATTAAAATATACTTTATCCTATGAAGATATTAGTGTCAGATGCAAATTTCCTTTGTTGCTCTCTCTGAAGTTATTCTGATTTTTTTGTGTGGTAACAGTGAAGTACCTTTATACAAGGTTTTTGAGTGGAAGGGTAAATTATTGCCAGGGAGTGTGTGCTATAAATGATATCCAAATATATTCTTGTGTTTGTAACAGAAAGCCCTCCAAGACTGTAGTTACTGGAGTGGTTCCCATGTGTTCAGTTTTTGTAAGTCATTTTCATGGAATCCATTTTATCTAGCTGTGTAAAAAAAACCCCACTCTTTCAAAGAACTTGTTTCTCCTTTTTATGCAGATTTTATTGCAGTTTATGCAGAGTTTATTTAATACTGTAATAATCTGTATTTCTCCTTGTGGTTCAATGCATATTTCTCCTTTCTAAACCTGTTCAAATGTAATATGAAGAATGTTTTTATGATAACTTTACTATGGATGATAGTAATTAGCTTTAAGGGAATACGTTTTTTAAAAATTATGTTATGGATACTGTTTGGGTTGCATGACTTGCATCAGGTGTGTTGGCATGTTCTTTTTTTCTTCTCATCTGTGTAGGACTGATCCATAGCCTGGGCTTACAGGTTCTACAGTAACACAAATGGTACATGATAACTGTGTGTGGAGAAGAGCTAGCAGCTTTACAGAGGGAATTTCTGAACCTGTGCATAAGTTCAGAATAAGTATAAATAAAGAATAAACTGCCTGTAACTTCCCTTCCTCCAAACAACTGTTTTTTACTGAGTCTCATTAAATGGTCTTATGTGTGGGACATTAAATGTATTTATGGTAGAGTGAGAGTTTTGTTCCAAGTCACTGGTGCATCAAGAGTTTCTTCATGATGTTCTTCTGGCTGCCTAATACAGTGAGACAGACCCATGAGGGGCATGGACCCCAACGTCCTGTGGGAGCAGCCCTTGAACCCAAACTGGCAGAGATGTGAAGGTGCCTAGTCTCCTGTAGAACTGAGTGGAACTTTATGTTCTTAAGCAGGATTCAGTAACCTAAATACCTTGTAACTCTCCAGGTATGAAGCTTAGTTGCAATACAGCCTCTTAATTCCCCACATATCAATGCATTCTTTCATACATGTTTCTCTCATTGACTCTTTACTGTTAATTGGCAGTTTAGATACTTATTATGCTTCTGATTTGAGAGATGTTTCTTCCTAATCTTATCCTGTATTTCTTTGGACTGTCTGTTCTTCTTCAGATCTTTCCACTCTTACACTTTCTATATATAATAAAGGCACTCAGTTTCCAGTGACTGGCTTCCCTCTTACAATGGCATGTGTTAACCCATAGGACTGCTGGTATTTATAGAGCACCTTGTAAAGATGCTATAAAAGGAATCATTAGGGCTCAAAATTGACAGGGATTTGACTATTTTGTCCAATCTACTTTTTGACCAATGTATGACCAACCAATATTCAAGTTGCATTAGCCAAATTCTACTTCATTTGAGTGACAAAAAGGGCAGGCTAGGGGTGTGTGTCACAGGTAGCTAAAGGATGCAGAATCTTGTGCTAATCCAATGCTTTTGTCACAGCTGCTCTGCTGTTTGCTCTTCTGAAACCAGCTGTAGTAAACCAGGACATAAACCAACATAACATTTCCCTCCCATGTTAAACTTTATCTTAGTTCTAGGAGCAGGATGCAGTTTGGGTAGGAATTTAAGCATTTAGATATCACAGATTGCTTTTTGTTTCTGAAATGTTTTCCTTCTTTCTAGTCAATAAAAGAATATTAATTAATTAACTAACTAAAGAAATGAATGTGATTGACTGTTTCTCATGGCTGACAGATTCATGCTGTTTGGCTAATCGATGGCTGTGAGTGTTGCATGTGCTGTACTTACAAACACTTTGCTTTACTCATGCTGGCTTTTATCACAGAACATCTTAGTTTGTACTGAGGAACACTCCAGGTGGACTATGGCCTGTGCATTCCACCCCAGTGAGAGGTGCTTTCAAAGGGCCTTTTGTTGCCTTTTGTTGCTCTATCAGTGCGAGGCCCAAACATATTCCATAAACAATCTTATAGGATCAGAGAGTAACTGAACTGGAGATGGAGAGAATATGGTAAATTATGTTAGGAACAGGCTGGTGATCCTTGAGGGACCCTCTGCAATACTGCCTGTGGCAGCATGTCTTCTTCCAATCATCTCTTCAGCTCTGGGGCTGTTGCCTAATGTCATGTGGTAGATTTCTGCATTTAATTGTCTTGTCCTTAAAGCTATCCAGCTGCTTTCAAACCAATATTGTTAACTTTCTACCTAACAAAGCTGATTAAAATGAAAGATGTTTGTACTTGTTTGGCTTCTTCCATGATCAGGAATGCATCTGGGAGTTCAATCTATAGAATCTCTTAGAATTATCTAAATATTTCTGAGTGCCAAATATACCCAACTAAAATGTCCAGAGATTAGCAGATTTCAAACAATTTTTAGACTAAATCTAAAAATCACAGCATTTTTTTTGCATAGAACTGTTAGTGCTTCCCATTCACTGGATTTTTGTGGCATTAATGTAGTGTAAATTGATAATCTTTATATGGGAATACAGAATATGAATGGTTGGCTATTGATATATTTTCTTCTACTCTATATATGTTAATACAGTACCATACTAGTACTATGGTCATGATAATGACCATTATGCTGGTGGAAAACACGATCATGGGATTTGACCTCCTTGGAAGCAAGGACTTTTCCAGGTCATGAAAGGGCAAATATTCAGTTCATGACTAGTGTAGAACTCTCTTTCTGTCATAACAGAAATACTGACACCTGGTTTGCACTTGAAAGTGTTATCAAGGAAGCCTGTCAGGGAGGGATATGAATTTTTTGCTGACATAGCTATGCCAGCAAAAACTCCAGTGCAGTAGCTGCATAAGGAGTTCTTTTACCTGTACATTTTGCTTCTCTTGAGGGAGAGGTGTGGGTTGCTTGAGAAGAGGAGACTTGTTCATATAATTTCTATATTAACCTTTCTAGTGTAAATCATCTGTAAGCCTCATCCTGTAGGGACTCGTGCCAGTTTATCACTGCACACAGAGATGATACATCATAGCTTATGCTTAGGTTGCTCCCAAGAATGACCTCCAGAGCAGCTCTTAGAGTAGTGTCACTGTCTTCTGTTCATCTTCTGCCTACAGGCTTGTCTTATAGCTGCAAGTTCCTGACAATACCTGAATTTTCATGTTTGGCATCTGTCCTGTTTATGGTTCTAGTATTGAAGATACCTTTGGGGCCACACTTAGGAGATGATATAGATGAAACCATTGCTTAACTGAACTATTTTCAGGAAAAGGAGCTGGATGTAGACATAACAATGAAAAGGAGGAAAGGAAACTCCCTAATAGTGAAACTTATGATGTGCAACATCCAAACTAAAGGATGAGAAGTACAAAAGTGGAATTTTCAGTTCCAGCATGAATTAGCACATGGGAACACTTGGTGGATCAGGATTGTCCTTTGCTGGTGCTGTATGCACTCCATAAATAACAAGTAGTTCTAAACAAATTGGTAGTGGAACAGGAGAGTAGAAATGGTTTGAGTGAGCTCAGGTTATGACTTGAAACCTTCCCTTGTCTCTTACAATGCTCTTCCTGTATGCCTCTAATAATCTTTCATTTAGAAGTTCTACCTTTAGAATTGATGCCTTAAAGTGTGGGCTCATAATGTTTGTTGCAGGAAGGACTCCTTTTTCTTTACAGGGAGAGAGACACCCTAACTAGAAACTGCAGCTAACCTCCAATGTGTGGATATTTTGTGTTGGTTAAGTTACTTCATTACATCTGAAATGAAGGCTGGACCAGATACCAGAATACATTATTTGCACTAGTAGAAATAATTTCACATCATACTCTGCAGGAATTCAGACTTGTTCTATTTTTGGGCTTGAAACAGGAACAGCTTGAACAAGCTAGGTGATGTTTTATTTGAGACAAAGGTTTCTTTTTTCCTCAAAGGTTTTTTCAAGACATGAGGAAAGCCCATTTCAAATAATACTGCCAGAGCTAGAGCTGCGGATGTAAGCTCTGTGGCCACGCACTGAGGTTGATTAATCAGCCAAGGTTAATTGAAATTGGTATTTTCATGTGAAGTCCTGGAGACTCACTTTGGAAATGCATGAATCTGTAGGCCTGCAGTCTCCCTGACAGATGAATCTAGTCTTGAGGATTGCAAATTCGATCCCTGCTGTTACCAGTCCAGCCACAGGGGCCATTTAACAAAAGATCCCTGAGTTAATGATTGCTGTTCTATGACAGGGATATTGGACTTATTATACACTGAACACAAAGGTCTCTGATCCATATTTGTGCCTTGTTTCCTGCTTGGGATTCAGCACCACATGGTGGTAACTGTCTGCTTCATGCAGGAAAGAGTTCTGCTGTGATATCAGTGAGCGATAATATCAGAAGAACATCCATTTCCCATGAATTTAAACTATTACTGCAGTTAGGTGCAATTATTGAGAATCCCTGTAGAGCCGTACAAAAAATGTTGTCTCTGTCCAAAGATGTTGATTCTGGAATGTAGCAGTGCCAGTCTGACATGCTTAGTTTGGGGTCTCAGAGGCTGCTATAAATTGTACCGTGGAATATCGTTACTTGGGCTATAAAGTATAGTGCTGCATTTCAAGCTCTATTTTAAGCTTTGTCAAACTATACATGTAATTTAAATCAAATTTATATGGTGAAAATATGTTGAGGAAGAACCAATGGAATAAGATGACTTCATAACAAAGAATATTGACTTTGCATATTAACTTCATTAACTTAATGCTGTCTCTTGTGTATTGGAAAATTGTTCAAGTGAGAATAATAGCTTTTGAACTACTTACAGGCTAATAGGTAGTGATTGTAGTCACTAAGACTTTGAATAGCTGTGGCTGTTGATTACACAGATTAAATGTGAGTGCAGTTTTCAATATGGGTGATTTTCAAAAAACTCATTTTCTGTCCTTCATTTTGACTTTCATGGCTAATGACACTGACTTCTAATACATATTATATTCTGAGAGTGGGAAATTAAATTCCTCTTCTTCTGTCTCATAGTAGAGACACGACTGCAGAAGCTTCCATATGCTTATTTTAAATTGTTCAAGATTGAAGCTGTCAAATATAAGGTTGCATTAGTGGTAATTCTCATACAGTGGGACATGCTCTGTTGAAACAGCTGGTTGGTTTTAGATGTTCGTAGTGTTCATAGCTCTAATTTTTTTATGCACTCCTTCCTTATGTTTTTTTCTCTTCATATCTGAACTATGTGCTCGTCTCTGCATCCGCTGTGATTTCTCAGTGAATGCTGGTTCCCAAGTTCTTTCTCTATTCTCTCCTTTTTTTTTTCCTTTTTTTTTTTTTTTCACCAGGGCCTAATTATGAAACAGCTTCAAATAAATACAATTTTTTAACAAAAAACATTCTGCTTCCTGTGAACAATGGGCTGAATTTTTCTCTTTATTCTTGGGGAGTTCTTATTCAGTTGGAGTGCTTTGCAGTTGGCTAGGCCTGAGATTTCTGGGAGCTGTAATTGTGTCTCATTAATTCTTACAGTAATGTAGGGTAACTATAAGGAGCATGCAATTAGTGGTCTGGTCAATGAATAGAGCAGTTAATCAGCAGACAAAGGATGGGGCTCAGGACCTATTAGGCTGAAAGGAAGTGTTACTATTGTCACAGGCAGTAGGAATGCATGCAGACATGCCTTAAAGTTGAACTGTTTAAGGGAACTGTGTATGTGTTTTGATAAACCAGTTTTCCTACCTATTCCTCTACTTGAGAGAGATTCATTTAAGCTTGCCTGCTAGAAGTCAGAGACCATAGCAGAGGTTTTCAGCAGGCTGAATGGGCTTAGTGTATTCTCTCACCTTAACAGAGGCAGCCCCAGGGTTTATCAAATATAAAAAGCGGCTGGAGAGATGTAAGGCATCCTTAGCTGTTCCTCCTCCTTCTCCTCAGAAAAATGGTCGGTGAATGTAAAGTTTAAATCATCCATTGTGTAGATTGTCAGTCAGTCATACTCAGCATGTTTGTCTTCATAATGAACCTTGTTTGTTCTGAATGGCTGTGCTTTCAGTGCATGTAAATGTATGCAAATACTCATAACAGTTTAAAAATGGTGGCTCTTATGGTAACAAATAACCTCTCCTACTTTTATGAAGACCTGACTTTTACTATATCTAGGGTTTAAAATGCAAAAATGACTCCAACTTTTGACAGTGCTTCAGGGTTTTTTGTTAGCTTCAGATCAGAACTTCCAGTTGTTTCTGCCTTTGAAAAAATATGAACCTCATGAATCCTGTGAAATGCTATGACATATGATGATTATTAAGAAAAAAGCTTTATCAATAAAACACTGCCCTTGAGTAACTCTTATTTCTAGTAGGCAATGCTTCAAATAAAAAGTCATTTCTTCTCTTAAGTTGAGCAGACACTTGGCATAAAAAAGCAGTAATTAAAATAACGTTTTTTGGGGGAAAAAAAGGAATCGAACTTTAATAATTAACTTATATTCAGAGCCTAGTGTTTTTCTCAAAACTGAAAGTAATTTTTAACTGTCTTCTTTGTATTAACAGGTCTGTGGCTTTATCTCTTCTCATGGTATTCACATCAGCAGCAAGTAATGTTAGAAGAATAAAGTCTCTCAGGCTTTATATTAAGGATTCAATTATTCTGTATATTTAGCCCTGATTTGTTAAATATTTGAAACATTTTCTACTCTTAGGTATGGAACAGTGTATTGGAGTGATCAAAACCATAAATAACTTGTACCTTTACTCAGAAAATGCTTTTTTATCAAATAATAAGGAAGATTAAGCCTCAGTCTCTCTCTTTTTCTGTTTGGATTTTATTCCTGCAAGAAATATCACTTTTGTCCACAATCTCTCGTGTATTTCTATTCCCTTGAAATACAAAGAGGCAATGGATTCTGGTATAAATTAGGTAGATTTAATGAAATTTATGAGTTGTAACTTGTGCCTTGAATATAAAATACTTGAGTGAGGCATAAGGTATTATGCTGATGCCATTATTGTCACCTGTCTGTTTTTTTCATTCTTCTGTGCCTGTTTTTGAAACACTTAGGAGCTGTGGAGTCTTGGGAATAACAGTTTCTGTATGCCATACGTAGCAAATCTTTCCAAGGTCATCTTTTTTTAAGTGCCCTCTTTTAAAGAAGCAGGGCAGACCTATCCTGCAAAATGAGAAAATGGTATTACTTCCACACTCAGAAGCTGGCTGTTACCTCATATATGTGCTACTTTCCCATTTAATTAGAAAGTGATTTCTCCTCTGGTGTCAGACAGCATCAGAATGTTGCTGCTCAGTATCACTGGTAAGTACTACAGGTTTAGTGGAAATTATCTCCCCCTGCCTACCCCAGTAAAGTTTTTCCTGTTGGAACACAGATTCAGTCATGAGGGGCTATTGATCTGGAAAGGTCTTAAACCAAAGTCACCAAAATATTATTTGGAGAAGTAGCAGATTCATTGTGGTCTTCCACATGTTATAAATTATGACTGTAATGGGCATTATGATAGAAATTATAAGCACCCCTTAATATGTAAAGATTGATGAAATCTTTAACCTTTTGTAATAACAGAATATCCCTCTATGTATCTCTCTTTACATAGACACAGGTATATTTTTACTCAGTAATAAGAGCTAGTGTTACTCTGATAGGCAGTGTAGGGTAAGGTAAATTAAACAACTCCACTGCTGTTTTGAGAACTTCTCTTTTTCTTAATATAGTGTGAATCTTATTGGGTGTACATGGCTTGTTGTGCAAATCTGCAGTCTGCAAGAGTCCCAGAGCAGAAAAAGTTTATAGCTATTAACTAAATGTATACCAATGTAATTAAAGTGCATTATCTTTAAAGAAATCCTTCTGCATGTGTATTGTTTCTTCTGGGGCAAGGTGACATTGTTTATTATAATATAAACACATGGATCTTGCTCTCTAATTTAAGATACCTGTCTATGTTTCTTCATCTCTTGTCAGAACAGAGAGAAAATATTGCTGTCTGGCCAGTTGCCCCACCTGTTTTAAACTCTGTTCATGAGTATTTTTGTTAAGTGTCAGGTTTGACCTTGTTGAAGCTGTTGCTTAAGCTGGTACTGTCACCAAGTCACCTTCCCATTATGAAAGATATACTGGTTTTAAAAGATGGCTGAAGTGAAATGAGAGATTGCCTCCATAGTGAAAATAATTTCATTATAACCATTTCACATATTATCTACCTATCCTGAAGAATCAGCTTAGGGATCAGGCTATGGTGCACACAACCAGTAAGTAATTTTCTAAGTCAGTTGAACAATAAGTTTGCAGAGCATATGATACTGCTGAGAGAAATATACCACTGAAGTCACCCCTTTTTAACCTGAGATTTGGAAGAGTAAGCTATTTAAGTCCAAAACTATGGCTCTAAGATTGTCTCCTTAACTGCAATTTAGCCCAGGTGGCACCTAAATTCTGTGAGCAATTTTCCTGTTCCATGGTGCTTGCCATGCTGGCTGCAGCCAAGGTCCAAACCAACTCTGTTGCCCTGCTCTGGCAGCTTGACTAGGATCCAGATGTTATGGGATCAGAATTACCTGGGACAGCTGATCTGGTAAATGTTGCCAGAGTGCACAATATCCTTGGACAGCTTTATCTCCTCTTAAAATGCAGTGACAGCAGCTGCTGCTGCAAGAAAAGTGGGGCAGCTTCCTTTTACATAACATTATAGTAGCTAGATATTCATCCAAGAAATGTCTGAGTGGGCTTGTACCTGTGTATTGCCTTGCAGGCTACCCTAGCTCCTAGAGTAGAGGCTAGACTGAGCTAGCAGAAGAAAATAGTATTAGTCCTTGAATGTCTTTACATATGCACTGGTTTGTCAGGAATTTGAACCAGAATCAATTCAGTGACCCAGAAGAGAATATGGAGTATTGGTGTGCAGCATGCTCTCTGCAATTTGTTGCAGCAAATAAGCTGCTCTATAGGCTACTTGCTGCAATTGTTGTATAACATTTTCTAGATACAGTTTCTTTGACAAATTTGCCTGAAAGAGCATGAATTAAAATGACCAGGAGGAAGAACAGGTAGTCTTTCTGATGGCTGTGCTGAAAGAAAATTTATTGTGGCTGTTCCTTATTTCATTGTAGTCTATAGTAAAGGAGGAAGTAAAACTCTTTGTGACTAGGAATTGTTCCAGCTGTATTTGAACTGTGATGATTTGGACCATCTATGCACAACTTAGAAATTATGGTTGATATTGTGACATTGTCACTATATTGCAAAATTTCTCTGCATATCTCCTTTAGTTCCCAAATACTTGATGGCAGGATAATGAATGCTGTACTTTGTGAATAAGTTTTGACTTTCATATCAAAAAGGCTGATTGCATTGGGAAGACTTGTTTTCTTGCAAAGACCTGGAGAATGCAATACAGAAAATGTCCACATTGGCAATAGCATGAATACAGGTATTAATTTACAGAGAGAGATCAATTTTTAGAGAATTAAATGTGTAACTGAAAGACCAGAGGAGGATAGGGGAAGTGGT
>WBNO01024961.1:187-57727 GCA_013400575.1 Peucedramus taeniatus
CGTTCTCTTGTGTTGTCTTCCTTTTTGTTTTACTTTTTCATTTGTAGTGAGAGAGAGAAATCAAGGAAGCAGTCTCAGAAGTCTACCTGCCATCTCCTTGGAAAGAAGGATACAATTCTTAGGAATGATTCTTGCCTTCTTTGGCACTTATCACACATGTTTTTCCCAAGGAAAAGCCCTTTGTGCTTCCTGGGTTCCACAGTGGCTTTTGCTAAGCAGAAACAAGCAGGTGCTGAAGTCTACCTTGTGCAGCTGGCTGTGGTGGACTGGCACATCCATCTTTTCCTTCTTTTTCCATTTTAGCTGCCTGCATGCCCTAATAAACAAAACCATCCTTCATTCAAATGTCTGAAATATAACAAGACAGCTGCTACGAGGGTTGTATTTTAAGACATCTTAAGAAATCACTTCCCTTGCTGATTTTAGCTGATGAAAGAAGAGGACAGCTGAAAATGTAGCCATATAACTAGCAAATGAAGACTGAAATATAAGTACAGTGGGAATAGGGTTTTCTGTAATGCAAAGGAAGGCAATGGAAAGCACCACCACATCCGGCAGAGATTTACTTATCACTCTGAGTGGCCACAGTGCAACTCATCAGAAACATTCTTTCTCCTCAGATGAGTGCTAATCCTGTAGTTTTTATTTACACTCCTGGGATCACTGTTGAGATTATGAGCTGCAAAATCAGGTGTCTAATAATTTCTGCTTCAGGTACAAGCTCATAGATGTGACTGAAAGAAGATATTTTTCATTTTTTTCATGTTGTTATATAAAAATGCACAGACATTTTTCACACACAAAAATAGGAAACAGGTCATCACTGAACATCTTTGATAAAATATCTACTCTTTATTTAACTTTAATCACACAGCTCCTTTTAGGACAAATATCTATGATAAAGTACAAGACCAGTTTGGAGCCAAAATTTTCTGTAAAAGCACCTGAGTTACTATGCTAAAATTTGAAAAAAGCGCTTTCCATTTGAAATGCTTAAAATTTAGTGTATAAAATTTAAACTCCCCTATTTTAAAAGTCTTTTAGTGAAATGTAAGTTTGCAATTTTAATCAGAAAACACTTATTTCCAGCCTATATAGAAATTTCCACAGATGTGTTTTAAGAAGAACGTTCTTTGTTTCCTAAAACATTTTTGTCAAAATATTTTCACAGCTCTAGTGATGAAAAACATGTGAGTGCTATTCTGAAACATTTCTGACTGTTTTCTTTAACTCTTCAAATTTGGAGGAAAAAAACTCACAAATAAAGGCAGATATATGTGTGTTTATATGTATAGTTATTTACAGATAGTACTTTCTCTGATTATACTGACTTGTCCTTGGTGAATCATCCTTACTGTTCTCTGGGGGGATATAAGAAATGCAAGACTGGCACAAGAGGAGAAGTTTAGTCCATTGTTTGTTCTCATCTCCTGCCATTTTTCCAAAGCATATTCATTTTTTTGGCTAGAAATATAAACCAAAAGAGGACAGAAGAGGTCTGTATATATATAAAGCTTGGACATTCATATTCTTAAGACCTACTGACATTATAATACAACTGTAGTATTTTGTATTATATAAGCCAGTAATAACAAGATAAAGCTTGTTCTAAATAATAATTACATCTTGGTTAAAGATACAGTTAAAAAATTTACTGACATCATATGTAATATTTGCATGAGGAGAAGATTTTTGGATTAGATTAAGTAAGGGGTTTTAATATATTTTAAAATTACTGCAATTTTCTAACAATTTAATTAGAAATCTGCTATCTGTGCAGTTCATATGCCTAGGACTATTAATTTAGCAAAATTTGAGGCCATTTTCTTCCTATTCAAAAGAGAATAATGAGTTATATTAAAAAGAAAATCCTTTAAACAGAGGGAAAATCTTGTCTATGTCTTGCTTTTCCAAAGTCTGTCTAAGCTCTCCAACTTACTGTCTTGAAAACTCAGCCTGTTTTTTCACTTTCTTCCATGGGATAAACAAAATATCAAACCAACAAATCCTTTAATATGATTGTTTTTCTTGACTCGTTATTCGGTGGAATTATTCTTGAAGCTTCATTGTCTTTTTCCCCTGGCTTTCATCTTGTACTTGAGAAGCAGCTTTGAAAAGAAAAGGTGGGCTGTATCAGTCCAACACCATCTTCTAATGCTTTAGCCTTTAAATGCCTCCCTAAAATGGTATCAGTGCTGAATGTCTCTACAGCAGCATTGAGCAATAAAAATCCATCACATAGAATTTCTATGGACAGAATGTGATTTCATCCAGAAAGAATTATTTTAGCCTCTAATCTGATTTGCTCCTTGGATTGAAAGAAATTTCACATGTAGAGAGTAGCTCTATCCATTTATAATACTGCAAAAGAAGAGTGGCCTTTTTGCTGCTCTCATTCCTCATTTGACTGTAGGCTCAGCTGCTGAATCCTACAGGTCTGTGAAATGACACCTGCCTGGTTCTTTAATGCTCACTTCCCAGGAAAAGATTTCATACAATACAATGAGTTAATTCAGGAATTTGCTCATAAACTGTCATGAAAAATTTGTAAAGAAAGACAACAGCTTTTCCATCTATCTCCATAAAACATATGACCTTGTGAAATCTGATGTAAGAGTTTTATCTGTATAATTCTGGCATGAAGCATATTTTGGATGTGCAATTGGCATGATAAATTATAATAATCTGCATTACTTGTAAGAAATAAGAATGAAGGTGTGTATTTGTCAGCACAAGGCTAGTATATGTTGTCTCATTATTATTGTTTATTAGAAATGTGGCAGTCTCTGTAGGTCTCAGTAGAGATGGCGGTGTTAAACAAGCCCAAATTAATGGGTAGTCTATATCAAAAAAGATTTTATTGCCTAAATCAGAAAGGCTCAGGATGGGAAAGGAGAATTGTCATCATCATTTTAAAGACAAAGCAGGCTGTGACTGTGAGGGGTGTAATAGCTTGTCATGTTTTTGCACAGTGTGAATGTCAGAGCCACACTCAGGTCAGCACATTCCACTGCACACTGTGCATAAAAACTTTAAAACAAGATACCAGAAACTCTGGTTAGTTTCATATTTATATATGTGTCTGTGAGAAAAACAGTGATTACCAGAGTATGAAAAAAAATGCAGCAATAATATCAGTGAAGTTTTAATATCTGCTAATGAAATACACAATATATTTTCTTGGCTTCTTTCTTAGTTTCTGCTACCCTTAGCCCACCTTCCTGTTTTGGAAAACTAGAGACCAGTGTTATACAGAAGTTCAGAATGGTGCATCCCCATGGGCAAGCAAGTGACACAAAGGGACAGGAGGCCTGCCCAGCTGAATAAGGAACTCCTGACAAATGAGGACAGAGCCCTTGGGATGAAGATACAGATGTTGCCAGAGTATGTGAAAATACAAGGAAGGCCAAGGTGCGTTTGAAATTAAATCTGGCTAGGAGGTTTTTATAACTATTTCACAGTGTCCAAGACCATTTTAAGCATCAAAAAGCACCACATTAAGGAGAGAAATCTGGTGCAGAACCTGTAGCAAGACATAGAGGTAACTTTAAAGTCAAACATAAGTAAACCCACCTTATACAGACGTATATACAGACACATGCACAAGTACACAAATACTTTTTTTCTTGTTCCGTTTTGTTTCCTCTCACCCTGGCTGTAGAAAACTCACCCAAACTCAAAGAATGTTATACCTAAGATCACAATCACCTTCCCAAAGATAATATTATCTCATCCTGAAAATTAGATATATATCATATTCCTGGGCTAGGCAGATTCACATCAAATCCTGACTATCACCTTGAAATAAAAGCTCTGGTTGATGGAGGGTTTGCTCAAAACAGTAATTCAGTGATAGCAAAATCTATCAGTGAAGACTTTTTTTTTTTTATTTCAGTGCTGCTTTCCCCAACATTAATTTCAAGATCCATAATCTCATTTGTTCTCAGGGTGTTGGTGAAGCAAGTGAGGGAATGGGCCTATCCATTTATAAGATTTCTCAGGGATGGGAAGGTATGGCTTTGTTTTCCACAGAACAGGCATCCCCAAATAAGCCAAATAGGCACTACATCACTATAGCCATCTATGAGCTGGTTCAAAGGCTGTCCAGCAGGTAAGGTGGAGGAGGTTATCTATGCACTGGTGATGTGAAACTTATGTCTGGGATCACAAACAACTGAAGCCACTGCCTGAGACATACACAGGGTCATAAATCACTTTGGAAAAAATAACTTGCTTGGTCAGTTAAAAATTGATCTTGTTGCCTATTGTTACTGTATGCATCATGTCTTATTGGGGCTAAATTGTAAGAACCCTTCCTGATTCACTATGCTGCAAAATCACTCATGAAGTCGAACGCCCCTGTGTCAAAGAGGCTGAAGTTAATGGGTGCTTTTGCTGTGAAGGACATGCAGAGGGTTTGTGTTTCCCCTCCTGTGCCCTGAGCAGGGGAAGCCAAACCTGGGAGCAGCAGTGTTTGGCAGTGTTTGCAGACATATTTGCCTGACTGAGCTCTGGGGGGACTATCTCTCTAGATCCCATGATACAGTTCCTTTCTGAAAACCAAGAGAGAAGATGCAATTGTTCCCTTACAATGCAACGTTAATTTAAAGCTAGAATAATCTAGAATAAAAATGAAGAATGAAGATATTTTACATACAGGTTATCTTATATACAGATGATCTTTCAGAATGTGTGGTGGGAGTTTGACTTGCTTCACTTTAAGCAAAAAAATTAAATTTTTTTTGGCAGCAAGCCATATGAAAGAAGCAAAATGCTAACTAATCACATTTAATGTTAAATCAATGGCACAGTGCTATGAAAGCCTGAAGGAATGGAAATGTCTTTTCTTACTGTGCACAGTAATAGACTTTGGGGTCAAGAAATGATGTATTACTGTAATATCTGCTGCCTTTTAAACTGACACTTTTAATAAATGGCATATATTCCTCTTATAATTTCTTTATTAGTAACACAAATTTCCCCATCTGTGATTATCATCATGGATGGCAGATGAAAAATTCCCCTCAGCCAATGAACATGCCAGTTGGGCTACACCAGGGAGGCACATGACTTGCCATGCACACGCAGAACTCAGCCCCAGTGGCTCCTTTAGTGTAATACAGTAGCAATTATCAGCCTCTTTACTTGACAGGTGGCCTCTAACCTTTCCAGGCTGCTTTGAGCAGGGCATCGGATATCACAAATGAGGGAATACATCAAAATTAGGTGACCATTTACTTTCAGCATGTATTTGGCATAGTTCTGAGGATCGGCAATGGACCTTAATCCCACAAGCAATTTCCCTTCCATCTTGATTGAAGGAAATGGATGCCTTAGCTGCAAGCTCTGTTGAATTCCCTACCATGATCTCTGCAGATATGTAAATGAATATTAGCTGCAGAATATCAGATTATGGAAATACCTAAAGAACATTACAGCTTGAGGAAGAGGAAAAAATGGCCTCTTGCTAGGAAGATATTTTGCCTTTGAAGGAAACACTTGAGTGACATGAAGATGAAGCTAAAATATAAATTAAATACAAAAATGTGAGTGAGAGGTAATTATTAAAATTATTTGGATTAGATGGAGAAATTCAAAGCCTGTTTCAACAGACAGCTTGCATGCCTGCATAAAGAAATATGTGAATTGTCAGGCACTGACTTTCAGTGAATTACCACAAAAGAAATTGTAATTTTCACAAACAGAGCATGAATGGTCAGGAATTCAAATGACCATAAAGAATTCATGGCTGTATTAGTGAGCATTCAGTAGCAGCTCAAGGGTGATTCATACATTATCGCTCCAGGACTGCAGAGGCTTTCATCAGTTGTTTAAGGAAGGGTTTTTCGTGCTACTTGAGGTGCCTTGGGGTATCCTGAGATCTTTTTCCAGGCAAGTGTATGGCTTCTACTCCCAGAACAGTGTTGGCATCTCAGGTATATCAGGGCATCTCCAAAGCCTTACTGATACCCCTGCTTGAACTGAACATGAAAGGACAGATCTCAAATGTTAGAAACATTTAGAAGTTAATGGAAGACCTAATGTTTCATAGTAAATAGCTGCAGATCATTTACTGCTCTATCACAATGTGCTCTGTATCCTGATGGCCGCTGATTCACAAAAAAAACCAACCATAGCTAGTTTGAAAAATTTTACATTACTTCCCCCCTTGGTATTATCCAACAGCTCAGTCTAGAAAAGGCCATCCATTTGTTTCTGCATGCATGCAAATTTCAAAATTCTTCCTTCATCTAGATGTGGTATCTTTTTTCCCCAAAATACTAGGTTTTTTTCAACACCACATTTTATTTAACATGAATAATCCAAAGAAGATATAAAAATTCCAATAGGGAAGGGTTAACAGGACATAGCAAATAAATCGTATTCAATGTTTCTGTATTTTGGTTAAAAATGATGGTGACAAGTAGCTAGAGTGTTAACATTAAAAAGGTAGAAGACAACAACCTGGATCACAGTTACAAACTACGTATAAATTCTGATAGACTCTGCCAAGGAGACAAGTCTATAGAAAGACATCTGTGTATTTTAATAAGGATCATGATTCTAACACACACACACATCTTTGCAGAAATAAATAAAAGAAGAATCATCTTTCTATTCCCCACTGGAATCCCATCTGGCACTACTAATCGACCAATTACCTTCAACAGCTAATGAATGAAATGATAAAGAAACTGTGCCAAAGGATTATATTTTTGGTTACTAATCTTGAACGGGATAAATGTCAGTTACAGCTTCTGCCTGTGGAAACAAAGTATTTTCTGGATAAATTTCATTTAATCAGTTTTCTGACTGTAAGGAAATAGTTTCCAAAGAAACTTTTGGATCTAATGAGCTGTCTGATTTGTCTTCTTGTTTAGACTCCGATCCTGTTTTGATTTGCCACTCTCTCTTCTCTGTTAATCAACCTCTTTGTGGTCCAAGTCTCCATACTGGCGGCTATGCTCTCATAACATTAATTCACCAAGACAGCACATTCCTAAATTCAACATTTTCTCATTTCTATGTTATGATGCACTCAGGAAATGACCTCACAAAGACATTCAGGATGCGTATCTCAGAAATGTCAGTGAATTTTATCACAGTTTTTCTTGATACAATTATTTTTGTTTCCCTGATTGTTCTAAATAAGATATGTTCACTTATCATTTAAATCCTGTGATCTGTTCTGAAATCCTCTGTAAAGCTGACTAGGTGTCAGTTTTGTCTCTATAGGGAAAAGGATTCTGATTTTAAATGATTAATGTAATTATATTTGAGTTAGATACATGAAAATATTATGCAAATATTATGAGCAAAGTATTAAAAAATGCTATTTCCTCAACTTGAAAACAGTCTCAGAAAACATTTACTTTTAACTGAAATAAGTATCCAGTTCATAATTTCTCATAACCAGAGGTTTTAAAAAGTTTTTTTCTGTTTCTGTGGGGTCTTTTGCAAGGTTGAATGTATTTTTAATTTTTTTTTTAGTGCAAAATGTGTTAATACTTTTGAAAAGAAAGTGTTTGGCCTTTTTTTCTCTCCCTCTTTGGCGTGAGATAAATTTTGATTTAGACATATGAACAGCCAGAAACCTGCTCAGTTTAATCCCACAGAATAGCACTAGTTGGTGAATGACACCAGCCTTTAGGTGAGTTTGTATCAGCCCACTTGGGTCCCAAGCACCTTAATCCAAGCTCCTCCTTTTCAGAGGGTTGTGTCAAGTCAGTAATAGGACAGAAATTCTGTTGTGTACTGTTTTCTAAACATAAATGCACTCTTTTTGCTCCAGATGTTTAATCATTCTGATTAAGTGGTTACTGCTTTCCAACCTTGGTTTTGTTCTGTTCACGAAAAAGTAACTCTCTGTGTTAGTGAGCCAGGAATACTCAGTGCCTGAAAATGAGAGTCATGCTTTGCTTGGTAATGGCAGTTCTTATTTTTTAAAACACTGTTCTTCTCTTTTTTCCTCTGATGTCCATCAAACAGCTCTGAACCTCTAATTTCTGAGCTTCCTGGATTCACTATGTATTCAAGGAGAGTCTTTTGAAGAAATCTTCTTATTCCAGGTACAGGAGGCATCACACTCACAGGCTCTCATCCTGCCTGGATGGACTTCAACCACTCTGACATCTGATGGAAAAGCAGCACAGAAAGCTGTAGGCAACCCAGAAAACTCCTGGAATTCACTGTGGATATCTTCTTCAGCCAGGAAATAGCCCTGCCAGAGGGGTAGCAAAACTGGACCTAATGGTGAGCAGTGCAAGGTAGTTGGTGACATCATGATTGGAGGCAGCCTGGGCTGCAGTGATCATGCACTGGTGGAATTCACAGTCCTGGAGGATATGGGTCAGTGCAGATGGATAAATCATTCTTAAAGTTTCCTACCTCCAGAAAAGCAGAGAGGAAGCAGCAGAGGATTAGAAGCAGCATGAATGATAAAGTGAGAAATGCGTCTTGCATTTGTTTTTTGCTGCCATTTTTCAACCAGAAAAGCCCAGGTGATGCTGTGCTTACTTCTGTCTGAGCTTGGGCCAATATGTTCCTGAATGGATCAGCCAACACAATGGCAGTTTGCTAATCTTCTGGGCCATCCAATATGTTGTAATCTGAATAAGACCCCACTCAATTACTTATCTCATTAAATCTCCTGTGAAAGATTGATGCAAACCATTTCCTGATGATGAGTCCCATTGTGTCACTGAAATCAGGTTTCAATTCCCAATACTTTCACTTTTTCCATGGGATTTCTTCTGGAAGGAGATGTGAGAGGACAGTGAAGAAGAAAGAAGAAATTACTTTACCTTCTCTGAGCAATTTTTGAATTCTTTGACATGGAGAGGTAGTTCACTGTAACAGACCTTTCAGCAGAAGGAATATATTTATATGTATTGTTTTCTCTTCAAAACATGTTGTAAAATTAGAATCCATGATAGAATTTAACTTGACTTGGAAATAATGTAAAGTATAAATGCAGTTTATTATAGAGCAAAGAATTTAAGTCTGAGTGGCATAAATGGAGATTAGCGAAGAGCACAGTACAGCATTTCTTCTTGCAGAGCTTTTTTACATCTTATCTACCAATTATGCTGAATAGCAATAAGACCCGCTTGAATTAAAACATTACTAAAGATTAGCGTGTTCTTGTCTTATTATGTAGTGGTAAATATTAATTAAAAAATTGTATGTTGCTCACCTGGCAGAAAGTTCCCAGTCATAGCCTGACAAAATCTTTCCTGGTGGAATATCACACGACTCTCTATGAACCCATTCAGGAAAAATGACGCACAAGTGAGTAGCTTATTTCCATCCAGGGCCAGGTACTGATAGCACATAAGCAGAGTGCTATTTGATTAATATTCTAAGTCTGGAAATGACTCTATATTTCATCAGACTTGAATATGATAAGAAAAGAGGTTTGATTCTGAGCCACATTAAACTTCAAATTGAATGTACTCTTAATGTTTAGTTTGGACACTTTTAAAATCTCAGGTGAATATGGTATGACAAACCAGGGCTGTCAAAAGAGAATAAGAATTATAACCTGTGCTTCTGTCTGAAACTACAGTTTGCATACAATCCACTTTAAACCAGAACAGCACTTCAGGAGGCCCTTAGCTCTTTTGTTATGTACTAGAGAAACTTATATGTGCATATATGTATGACTTCCAGCAAATTCCTACAACATTTTTTTCTGTTGAGTGGTGATAGAGTGGAAAAGCCTTCACGGCTTTAGCAAAGCTTTCAATTAAGCTGATAATAAATCAAAAATTGGTATTTAATGATTGTTTGGGTAGGCAAAATGCATCAGAAATTTCTTTCTAGCCTCATCTGTTCAGTGCTTATTGGTTACTAATCTCAAAAGAGATGGCAGAACTAAATTATTTACTTGTTTCTTCAACTGAGAATATAAATGCAAGGCATGAGCAGTGTAGAACATCTTGCATTTCCTCTGCTTTGCCGTGGGTATAAAAGATTTTCTGGTGTGTCACAAGCTATAAAATTGTCTTTTTTATTCTGTAGAACCTTGCTTGCACAGGGCACAAGCAGCAGACCATGTGTTAAGAGCTTATGTGTACTGCAGAGCTTAGCCTTCACATAAGATCTGAAAGCACTGCAAGCAGCCCAGAGGCATGGAAACAAGTGAAACAAAATGTGGTGAAATGCTCCTCTCCCTTCTGCTGCTTTTCTAGCTCACCTTCAACACCAGGTCCAAAAGCTAAAGGTTAGAAATGCCAAGTATAAATATTGTATCACTTTTTTTTTGTTGGTATACAGTTGATCTCTTTTCTATCTGAAAAGGAGTTTTCTTTCCCTCAACACCTTTGCTTCAAGGAAAGGAAAAATGCCAATGTACAAACATTCTATTTCCTTTCCACAAAAGAAATGAGGAGTATTATAATGATCAAAAAGAAAAGGTTTTCAATAGAGATGCTGAAGGACTAGAAATCCAAACTGTGACCAGCTCTGGTAGCAAACTTTGGCGAGCATTCCATTGTACTGGAATACTGTGTGCTGAGTGCAGGGGGGCAGAAGATGAGGCAGAAAGGTTCCAAAAACCTAATGTAGATCTGAATTTCTGCATCTATCACTGAACCAAAAGTGTCAGTATTTTCAGTTGAACTAGAGGTTTACAATTTTGTTGTTTTGGTTCATCTCTTCTTCAGGGTTTGATCAATTATAACCAGGTTTTATTAGGCTTATGGTTTTAACTTTACACTATATCATAAACACCTGAAAAGAGGGAGCTGGAAATTTTTGAGAGAAGCCCTAAGAGCCCCTTACCTACAATGACAAAATTGCCACCACCATAATTTCTATTAAGTACGCCAAAATTACAGTGTAACAGCTCTGAAATTACATGTGACATCTGCATGAATAACAAGTCACTTCATTGCATTCAGCCATATTACAAAAAGCACTTACTGAATTTGTACTCATTACAACTCTTACAAATTAACTTACCCAAGCAAACGTGCTTCCCAGAGTACATATATTATTTAAAGATCTCAGTTTAATCAAAGGAAGGCAACAGAACAAATAATGCTACCACTTAACATGGAGTATCATATTGAGAGAAGTACCCTGATATTTTAAAACTATTTTAAAGTCCTTAATTTTTAGAAAAGACTCATTTTTTCTCTTTCTTTTCAAATTTTTGATTAAGCATGCCATGTCATTCTTTCATCCTATCTCTCTAGCTCTCTAGTAAAAAAAAAAAAAAAAAAACACTAAAAAGGGAAAAAATAAGAAAGAATATGATAAATGTTCATTACACAGAATTTTCTTTTCTGAAATTACATTTCCCATAGTGCAAGCCAGACTTTATAGAGGTATAAGTCACAAAGAAATAAGAAGCTGGTAATGAGATAGAGGAATATTTGAAATATGGATGCAAATCCCTACTACCTGCTGAGCAAAAATAGTCTGCAGAGACTGTCCTGAAAACTGAACTGCCATTAACATCTTGTAAGCACTAAATTTGCAGCAGAAGAATATTGGAATGGTATGTCTGTGAAATGCCGAAGGCTTCTGATTTATCTCTCTGCAGAATGTTTCAGCTACATCTACATAAATATTTTAACAGGAATTTAATTTTAGTTTTAGTCACACAATATATCTCTTTATTTTACACGTAGCCTTGTCCTAAATAAGTTACCTATTGTGTTATGAGCATGAAGTTGGTTGTGTTCATTCATCTTTCTGGCTTGATGAATAGTCTGAGTACACAATGTATTGATGCACCTATTTACACAAAAATCTTGGCACAGGCTGTTTAATTTTGTCTAGAGCATGTGTCAATTTAGATATAATTTATCCAATGACCATCAAGTCACCTGTATTTGACTTCAACTCTGAAACTCTCAAGGATGCCCCAAAACAGAACAACAGTAAAATACAAAAGAAGGAAGTCTAGCATAGGTATATTGGCAGCTGTGTTTTCACCAGTACAGGAAAAATATCAGACCTTTACTGCTTATTTTCTTTTCACTGCATTTTTTGAAGAGCAGTAGGAACTCAGGCAGCTGCTGTCTGACTGACTCTTACTCACCGTGCATTTCGGATACCATTGCTGCTGCAGTTTGATTGTGCAGTGTTAGATATGGTGAAAGCATTTAGCTGGTAATTTATAATGTCTTCAGATGATACTAAACTGGCCATGGATTACTTTTTCTGCTTGGCAGAATGTTTTAAATAAGCTCTTAAGTGTTGAAATTATTTTTTGTGAGCCAGCAGTCCAATGCAGAGTTGCCTGCCCTTCCCAAGTCTGTTTGGCACAGGCTGCAGAACCAGGAATGCTGACAATGCCAATGAACAGCCACATCTGTACATAGCCTTTTTGCCATTCTCTTTGCAAGCTCCTTCCAAGCTCTTTACTTGCTTTCCTGATGAAAGAAAACTGCGATGGAACTATTGTAAATCTCCCTTCAGGCATGTGAATTCAGTTTGCACAAGTCATGCTGCCCTGCCTGAAAACTGATTATCATTTCTGATTTATTCAATCTCATCACAGAACTTTTGCTTCAGCACTCAGAGGGGAGCAGGCAAAAGTGTAAATAGCAACTGGCAGCTGGAATTAGGCTGTTAAGTAAGAGATTTTCAAAGGCTTTGACTGAAGCTAATATCAAGAAGCTCTAATCAAGTCTTTCACTTTAAGCTGGGTACATATCACTCATTTTTACCTCTGAAGATCTTGTAAAACTATCCTGTTCAGTAAATTTTCTTTAATTGGAGACAAGCATAAGTATAGGTGCTTTCAAACCTATTGGCTTAATTTTGAAAATCTGACATTGAATTGTTAGCTAAGGAAGTTTTAGGCTGCAAGCCAAACTGGCATAAATAGGTAGAGACACAATATTATATCTTCCCTCAAGGCAGTTGCCTGCTCTACAGAGAATTAAGATAACAGCGGACATTAAGGTTGTCTAATCACCATTGAGCAGGCCTAAGCTGATTAGAAAAGTTTTAGAAAAGAGTAACTGGACATTATACAAACTCACTCAGACATTTTTAAACCCAGATGACTAGGTCAGAGCATACAAATGTATGTTACATAAACAGAGAGGTGGAAATGTAAAAGCAGGTGCAAAGATGGCCTTTTGAAGGATAGGCTCCAACATAATACAGGGCACTGCAATGCAATCCTCTTTTCTGCTTTGAAACCTAATTTGTAGTTTTCTTGGTGATTGCTCAGTCACTGACTTCTCTATTATGCCTGTTAAGCCTGGGATTTCTTCTGTCTAAAGTGGTTAATAAGTCTTCCTCTTATGTCTTCTATTTCCCCCATTGTCAAATAAGATAACCAGAAAAGACTTTAAAGGGAGTTAGAAACAGCAGTGTCCTCCTTGGGCAGGTTTTAAAGGAGGGTTATGCAAAATCTGGGATTGTGTTTTTTCTTAAAGCTACTGTGACTTCCACAAAAGTTTTTCTTTTCATTCTAAAGTGCACAATGGCGAAAAGAGAAAGGCAGCAAATATGCTGTTGTAATTCACACATCTTAGCAATAAGTTAACAGATCTACTTAGGAACAACGACATTCTCAGCTAGTCTTTGTGCTTAATTAATAGAATCATTGAATATCTGGTTGAATGAGATCCTTGGAGTTCATCTGGTCCAATCTCCAGCTGGAAAGAGGACTATTAACCAAGACCAAATCAGAAGAACCCTGGGTTTTACTGATTCCATCTCCTGTCTGCTACAGTGCTACATGATTATGATGTATGAAAGTTTTCTGTCCTTTGACACTGTTCATTTTTAGACACAGGCCACCAGCTCACCAAATGTTTTTTCAGTTTGGACTGACAATACTTCACATTGGTTATTTTTTACCCAGTTTCCTATATTTTCCCTGAATTTATGTCCCAGCCTGTAAGCCATGGAGCTTTCTCACCATTGAGTCAACAATTCCCATTCTGAGGGATTGTGCAAGTTCCATATATTTCTATAATTGTATCCCATTGGGAAAGTTTAAAGTTCAGTGGTCCTTATGCTCACTGTTCATTTTTTATGGTATTGGGAACTACAACAGATTCTATCATAAAGCCTGTGGGAGTACTGGCTGATTCCAGGCCAGGCAAGGGATTCATTCTCTCTGTTCCACTTCAGTCACTTGTTTGTGACTGCTCATTTTTGCTCCTTAAAATCCTCTCCGAGTCACCGAACTTATAATGACTCTTGTGCTTTATTCAGGTACAGCAAAAAATTATGAGCAGATTAATCTGTAAAGATTTAATTAAATGGCAGCAGATTGCTAACAGTCAAGAGTCAGGTAGCTGAAATTCCCACAAGGGAGGGAAATACCTCCCAGAAAGTAATGCAGTATTTATGTTACGTGGAATTTCTTTTGTCCTTAAATTCTTCCATTTCGATCAGCAGGTGATTTGAGTGATCTACTTGAAATAACTGACACAGTTAACTCACACATCAGTTTGCTTTGATCAAAAGGTCACAGCTGGACACTTTTTCTTTACAGAGGAAGTTCTTCACATATCATCTTCCTGTAAAGATTGAATAGTGACAAAATTTACTTATCTTCAGAAATTAAGAATTTCCAAAATCAGAAAACAGACTCAAATCAAAATTAAGAACTGCCTATGGCAGATTTAGTGAGATTAGTGGTCTATCAACAACACTTTAGGCCAACAAAAAGTTTATTCCTTTGAATCTGCACAGCTCAAATAAAACAATACTTTTTTTCTCTCCTTTCTTGTCTTTTATTTGAGTATAACATTCTGAACTTGAACATTTCCTGGAAAGCAGCAACAGGAAATTATTATGTTCTCCTAAAATATTTATTAAAATTCTGGAATCCTTTCTGGGACAAATGGGGGTCACAATTGTGTACAAATATACAGCATGAAAATGGGAAAAGAGCCTGTCTTGCCCTAGACTCTGGACATGTTACACCAACACCAACAGCTTTGTAGGGAAGACAGGCCAGGTGAAAATGATGCACTGTCCTATCAATAGAAAGGGCAGCACAAATGGTGCATCTGTTTAAAGGACTAGCAAAGCTGGCAAGCTTCAGATGTACTAGGAGATATAAAAAAGTAAGATATTCTGTGACACAAAGAAATTCTTGGGTAGTACCTGTTTTTTCAGTCCCCAGACAGAGTAATATGAAAAGCCATTTGCGTAAGAATTGTAATGGATTTATCAGGGTAGAGTGCAAAGTTTTCCTTGGGAAAATGACTGAGTGTCTTCCTTAACCTACTTTAAATTATGCTAGTTGTCATTCTAGATTCCAGTTTTGGAAAGAGAAGGGTAGACTTCTGATATTCCTGTAGCAAATGACAAGTCAGGCATCCTGTTTAGAGATCTTTTATAATTCCCAGCAATTCCCCCAAGATGGCTGGGAGATCCTTGGAGTAACTCAAGTGCCAAGGTATAATGTTTATTTCTAGGGCTAAATAATGAGGTTTATAGATTTCCTGTGCACTTATCCAACAGAAACAAGCTAATAGTGGGCAAAGCCAAAGGGATAGGGAAAGAATTCCCTGGGATGTATTTCATATGCTAAAGCTGTTATTGAAATACAGGTGCACATCTAGCTCAGAATCTCTGCTCAACAGAACGATTGTACAAATTGCTTCTGACTAATGACAGTAAAAGGCCTGAATCTTTGTATTCCCTGGAAAATTTAAAATCTGAATTTAATATAGTGCAGCCTCATTTCTGAACTAATGCAGTTGTATAAAATACATTTTGTTTAAAAGAACACTTTGCTAGAGAGAGAAGAACAAAAGGTGTGTCTGAGAATGCTACCCACCACAGAGATTCTTAAAAGAAAAGTAATATGTGGAAGAATATTCAAATCTGCCTATTTATCACAGCAGAAATGACCATTATTAATTGTTATTGTTATCAATTTTGACCATATAGTCTGATATGAAATCTTGTTGTGTGGTATCAGGAAAAATGAGGTGATTTAGTCTTAGCACTTCTTCTAGCACTTAGATAAATATTCACATAAAGCCAAATAATCTTAAGTAGGTCATGTTAATTCAGATACACCCCCCCCTCTCCTTTGTTATTGAGGTGGTTTCTGTGTCAATAAATTTTTGGCTTCCTCATGGTCACATTCCCACCTTTTAAAGCCTGTAGTTCACATAGATTCTTTAGCCCTTCAAGTACAGCACAGCAAATTTGGCAGTGCATAGGAGTTACCTTTGATCAGTCAAGACCTGGACAATCATCACCTCACTTCTGCCTATATTTTCTACTTAAAAGAATTTGCATGCTTCTTCTGCAGATTCCACAATAGAATGGGATCTGCTGCTGGCCTCAGAACCCACACCAACCTAGCAGCCAACACCACCTCTGAAGGAAACATCACACCACCCAATAATTACACTGAGCTTGAGCCCAGATGCCCTGATTAGGATTTGTACTGCAGATATGTAAAAGAAGGTCTCACATCTACCTCAGAAATTTTTGAGTCTGAGATTGCAAAGGATTTAGAAGAGAAAGGAGAAAATCAAAATGGAACTCCTCTACATGTACAAATACATTCATATAAATGTCTGCTCCTTAGAAATTTCCTTAATTGATTGAATTCATGTAAACATCACAGAAAAAGTTTCTTGAGAATTCAAAGTACAGCACTGATCAAGTAAAGGCAAATTTCAAAATATTCAATGCTCGCTGGGATTTAGAAAAGCTCTGAAGAAATACAGAGATTCTATAAAGGCCACTGTAAATGTCCCAGGTGACTTCTGCAATTGGTGTGAACTGAATACCTGCTGAAGACAACCTGCAGCACAGAAAATATCATCCTTCCATAAAGGAAGGCACAAAAAAACTGCAGCAAGGAAAATCTTAAAGGTATGATGGGGCTACAACATAAGTTCTTTTCACTGGGATTCACATGATATAACTACCAGTACTTCACAATGGAAATGCATAAGTTATCATAAACCACTTTGAAGTAGTTCACAGAAACCACCCAAATCCTCACTAATTCACAATTTAATCTGCACTTCACAGTCAATGTAAGACTACGTTATTTCCCACATCCTCTGCTCCATTACAATTCTTCACAGAATCTGCTTTAAAAGCATTGTCAAAATGTCCAAATGTTTTTTAAGTAGGATACAACTGTCTATATCCTTCAAATATATAATGGCTTTCCTTCTGAGGTCACCCTGTAAAAGCCACAGGATTTTGCATCAACAAAGAAGTCTCAGCAGCAATGCAATCATGTGGATTATATTAAACTGGACCATCTGAAGGACTAACCAAAGCCCTGTAAAACTAATGGATGTTGCTGAACTTTGGCATTCACATAAGAGAAATGTACAGTGAACTAATTACAATTTCTGTCCTGTGTACTGTCATTCATTTCACAGCTTCCCTGAGTAACACTCTCTCAGCAGTCACACAGCAAACTGTCCCCAAAGGTCACTTGTAAAGGCATTATATAGAATCTGATTCTGGGAATTGTTTCTGGGCTCTAATTGGAAGCTTTATCATTTTGACTTGTCAGAGCTTGGTTGTGTTTGTGTCTGTTGGTGTGACCATTCATATCTATAAAGTGTCTTGTGATGTTAAGGACCTGGCAATGCTGAAGGAGCTTGCTGAGTCAGGATCTCTGACATTATGTGGTCATTCACTGTTTGTTAACTGATGAGGAAAGAACCCCACCAATAAATCCCATGTAGGAGAACTTATTCTACCATTTGTTCAGCAATGCCAAAGCTCTTTAGAAACTAGCTATAATTACTGCCCTATGGTGAAGACAAACATAATCATCCTTGTTTAAAAAAGTGAGGAAAATAGGATCAAAGATCTGTCCCAATGTCATATGGATTTAACAAAAGGAGCTAACAGGAACCCACTGCTCACTAAGGCTGTAAACAGTGCCAGACTTTGGCAGAATGCAGCAGCAGCTCCATCTGATAGGGTTTGCCCAATACTTCTGCTTCTGAACCTCAGCAGAACATAACCTTCTACCAATGAAAAAGTATTTGATGCAATTTTATGCAGAGCACTAAGAAGTTGGTCTCCCTGGACAATGGACTTGAATCTACTGTCTCATTATCCAGCTGTCTCATTAATACAGGGTCCAGTGTCCTCCTGTGGATGAGAAACTGCAATGCCTAATGCTGCTGGGCACTGGCACCTAATCTTCTGCCTCTGTCTGCCATGATATTTCCCCTTGGACTCTGGGAACTCAATTAATTTATTTTCAAAATCTGATAGCCAAAAAAGTTTTAATATTTGGTCCCCTAGGTACTTGCATAAGAAGAGAGGTTTTTTTTTGTTTGTGTGTTTGTTTGGTTTGTTGTTTTGCTTTGGGGTTTTTTTTTTGGGGGGGGGAAGGGAAGTTTTTGTGTGTGCACCTACCAAGGAAGATATTTTTGAAAAAAAATTGTGAGAAAGTCGCTCCTTCTAAAACTTTTTTAATCACTCTAAAAGTCTAAATTCATGAAAGTAATCTGGTCTCTCCTTTTAGTAAAGCAGAATGAGGAAAAAGTAATAATAGGCAAAAAATTGGCTAACTGCAATACAGCAAACTCAGGGCATGCATCAGAGAGACGAGCATGCAGATGGTCCATGAGTGATTTGAAAAAGGTTTCAAATGCTTGTACCTCAGGATATGTCATTATCTGCTACCTATCACATGGAACTGAAGTTTGTATTAAATCATCTAGCTTCACGCCTAGCAGATAGTAAATCTTTATATAACATTCAGTGGAGCTATTATATCACAGTTTCACAGCCTTCCTCCTAGCTGTTAAGCATTTCTTTTCTCTGTGTCAGATTTTTAACAGCAGTTTTCTCCGTATTTCATCAGAGGAAGGTGTTTAGCCCTTTTTTGTGGTGGAGTACTTTTAAAAAATCTATTAATTTCTCAGCATGATTCACCAGACTGTTCTCATATGCCAAATTCCCCCCTTCCCATCATGATCTGGCTACCCATTCACTCAAACAAGATTTAATTTCTTCCAGTGGATATTAACTCTAAATCCCAAGCGCATGCTTATCCACCCTGCCTGTTATTTCAGGAGAGCTCCTTGCTTTTGCTGCGGCTCTAATTAGTCAGCTGGCCTGCAAACCCGTGGTTCCAAGAGAAAATGCCAACACAGTGCACTAAGCCCCTGTTCCAGCACTAAACCCCGCTTCAAATGGCAGCGTCTCCAAAGGGAAGGCTTGGGTGTTGGAGAAGAGCAGCGTCTTAGCCTGACTTTTCCCCGCACTTGATTTATTTTGTCTGAGTTTTTCTTTACTGGGAATCTTTAACGGGCTCTGCTGTCGATACGGCAAGAATTGTTTTCTGCTTAAAGTGCAGCGGGTGGGTGGGAGAGGCAGGAGCGCGGCGCAGCTCAGGATGCGGCTGGAGCCGGGAGTTGCCAGGCAACTGCTGCGGGCATCGCCCGCCGGCCCCTCCGGACAGCCGCGCCCCTCCGCGCCCCTCCGCGCCCCTCCGCGCCCCTCCGCGCCCCTCCGCCAACACCTTTGTACTCGTTTGCCACTGCCTGGGACATGTCCGGGGATGTACCCGTGCCAAAGCTGTTGTGCAGCAAGGGTGGTCCCACGGCGAGCGATTTTGGTATTTAGCTCTGTTTTTGTGCCTAGGGAACACTCCTGTTGTTGCTTTCTTCAGGAAAGTGATTGCTAAACAGCATTTATAGCTAAAGTCGTGTACATTCCCAGGTATTATAAGCTTTTCAGTTAGACTTCCCCTCTTATGCCTGATATTGACCTAACACAGGTGAAATTATTTCAGTATTTCCTTGAAGAAAGATATAAGATCTGTTTTTGTCAGTAGAACTGTGTGTTTATGTATCAGCATATTTTCAATACAGGAGTCTGCCTTAGGTAAAATTGTAGATGTCACCCAGGGCAGTGGTCTCTGGAATCTCCTTCACATACTCAGACTCCTGAATGTGGTCCAAGTCCAGCTCCCCAGCTGCTCATCTTCTGTGTTCTGGCTTTTCTGTATGTGGAAGGATAGAGATGGCAAGGAAGGAGCAGATGGAAATCTGCAACTAAGACTTGAGATTGCAGAGGGATTTTCTATTTCAGTGTGTTTGTTTGGGAAACCTTGAGTAGACAGCACCTGGAAACACTAGTGGCAGAGTGCTAATTTTGATGATAGACTCATCAAGTACACTGAGAGAAAACCTCTGAAGACTTTTTTTTTATCAAGAGACAAGACTGAGATTCAGGGACAATTGCCACAACTCTCCCATATTGTTGCTGAATTCCTCAATTGCTTGTGGACAATATTTGTGATGGGCTTTCACTTCTCTCCCTGCTTTGGGTCTGTTCTGCTTTGCACAATTTGCCAGCTGGAAACTAACACAGGCAGCCCTGTGTCCAGGTTATGCCTGAGCACCTGGGCAAAGCTCCAAGACCAGTGGGCCAGTCTCCCAGACTGTGCTTCCAACAGCTGAGCAGGATGGTGTCTTCCAGATCCCTTTGGCAGCAGTGGGAGAGGGGCATGTCCCTACAGAATTGCCCAGGTCGTGGCCCACACTGGGGCTGTGCTGTTACCACCAGCTGACTGCTGCCTGAGAGTCACACACCTGCACTGCCACATGTGTGCAGTGGGACTTGTACAGAGGAATACAGCTTCCTCTCCTTGACTGTGAGGTTCTGCTGCTATCAGGGCTCTGCTGCTAGGCAAGAGAATCTTCTTGCTCAACTGCAGCTTTGTATCCCTTTCACTCATCAATCTGAATTAATAACACCACTTAAATATGAAAAGGTTTACCAATTACCTCCTGAGTTTTCAGCATTCATTTTGGTGCTAACATTTACCAAAGAAAATAAATTACAATTATAGGACTGTATATTTAAAATCTCATTTGTCATGTCTTTTTCTTCTCTCAGATCATTGTTCCATTCATCACTAAGTTCCTTATAGATTTAGACCACTGGGTATGCTTTGTTCAGCTGTACAATTTATATCATGTAGAGACAGGGCTTTCCTTCAGGTATTCAACAAAGCAATTAACAACCCTCTGAGTAAAACAACAGTCTTATGTGATGGATGCTCACATGTGTATCTCCTCTAATTCTGGTGCCATTCTGAATTAATTTTAATTTGCACTTTCCTGGAAGGGATTTGTTTTGTACCCCTGACTTCCATCACAGAGCTCTGTACTATCACCTCTTGTACCAGGAAGCAGAGCATCAGGGAGGTCTAATGAAATAAGAAGCTGCCCTGAACACAATCATTCTCTTTCAGGTTGCCAAGGACATCCTCTGTTATTGTGTAGTGCTTCCTCCCCCACACAGCCACCCTTTCCATGGAAACTCAGGGACTGGAAGTAGATACTACAGGAGACTAAATACAGTATGGCTTCTCTGGGAAACAGGGTTCTCAATCTCACTTCAGTGAAAGAAAAGGCAATTTTCTACTCCTCCATCCAGTTGCTTGGGACCTGGCAAAGGCATGGGATTGATTATTTGCCCCCTACATCTTGAGGATGGACAGGTCTATGGAGAACATCAAGTCTGACAAATAAGTCTCACTTATCAATCTCGTAATCTGTCAGAAAACGAACCAATTGCCAAATAGGTGGAAATCTGTGGGTTGTGGAAAGCATTAGACTATCAGATATTGTCCCTTTTAGATGCCAATGCTTTTCTCACTCTGGTTCTAGTCAGTCTTAGGGCATTCTTTGAAAGAGAAAGAATAATCTTGTCAGATGCTAATGGTATATTTGCAGTGCAGGATTCCATGATGCAGGTGGTACATGGTAGGTGAAGAATCCTCCTCTCACAGGGAAGGATGCTAATTTTGTGTGTGACATCAATTTTCAGATTGTGTTCATCATTTTCCAGATCAATTAAAAATCCAAGGCAGGGGGCAAAATTGAATAAAATTAAAAAGCTTTGTGGATATAAAATCTTTGTTTAAAAAGAGGTTAAGGAATTGGGATAAGATCTTTCTATGAGTGATTTTTTTGATGTGTGGTCAAAATGTAGCTTTTTACTCAAAAGGTACTGATACACATATTTCTGGAGACTATTTTGCTCTTACCTGTTTTCCTATTCAAAGTATTCTAAGATGACACTTATTGACATGGTTTATTGGTGGACTTCACAGTTCTGGGTTTATGGTTGGACTTGACCTGAAAGATCCTTTCCCACCTAAATCGTTCTGTGATTCTATGATTAGAGAAGCTTCAAAGTAGCACAAAGGTGTTGAAATCTCTTTCTCCTCTGAAATATCACAGCCGGGGACATTGAATGAAAAGGTTTTCTGTGGTGTGGCTGACCTGGGGCCATGCCAGCTGGCAGAGTTCTGAAACAATAACGAGAAAATAGGTCACTTCCACACAGTGTTTCTTTCAGTTCTTAACCCCCTAGCAGAGTGGTTTGTACTAATGCAAACCCCACAGTCATAATCTTGATAATGGATGCAAACCTCTAAAAGGTGAAGGGATAAACAGTGTGCAATTCAGACCAATTTTGAGAAGAAAAAAAAGAAAATATGAAAATCTGTCAGGAAAAGACCATTTCCATGAGATTTTTCTAAACGAATCCTTTGGGTCTCTAGCACTCTGCCTTCACCTGCTGCATGTATTCCACCCTAGCTTTATCCTGCTATGTAAAACAAAAGGTAAAAGAGGTTAGATTTCAGACTGACTGTTTGGTCTACCAGCATTTCTTTACAACCGTCCTGAACACAGAACAAATCCTCTATGCACATCTATACTTTATACAATATACAAATAAATATACTTTCTACAATAGCCTCCAGGAACCTAGTTAATATAGGTTATTCATCACTCACTATTCACCTGCAGACCATTTCAGTTTGTTTCCTTATAAACACATTTCAAGGATGCACCAACACACTGAAAAGCTTTTTGTGCAATGGGCACTTTCAGACATGTGTTTGAAACAGTATTTGAGAAAAGTAGGAGAAATTAGATAGCAGATTCAGTCCACAGAAAGGTCAGTTTTCTGATTTTTTGTTCTTAATGGTCCCTAGTTTACTCCTCGGATGGAGCAGTTCTCAGGCTTGACCACAGGTCCCTGTCCCCTAAGAGGAATTTGCTCTGAACCAGTGACTCCTAAAGAGTGTTACAAAATATCTCAAAATATTGGCTGCAATAACCAGGGCACTGTGTGCTGCTGCTTTGAAAAAAAACCCCAAAAAACGTTTCTTGCTATATTCTGGAATAAAGAATGTGAAATACCTGCTTCTCCCAAGCTCTCCAGCACTGCTAATGATTTTACTATAAATTAGGCTTAAAAACCAGCAGAGCTTTACTGACATTTTCAACTATCTGCGTGGTACTGCATTCTTACTGCCCTTAGAATTATTAATGACAAAATCTTGTGGCTCCCCGCATATCCTGAAAAAAATATTAATTTGCTTCATTTTCAATGCATGTCCGCAAATGGATTCTAAAATCCTGAAAGAGGTATTACTCTTTTGTTATATGGAACTACTATAGTCTCTTTTTATTATGCAATTATGGGAAAAAAAGTTTAAATCACCACTACCTGTAATAAAAATGAAAGCTTTGGGCTTTGTAGTTTTTTTAAAATTTATTTTCTGCTTTGATTTTTTTTTTTTCTGTATAAAAAGAGCAATAGAAAAGCAAGTGTGAATTCGATTTACCTAATATATTCTCTATGACCTCTGAAGGTCAGAGAACCAATTAAAATAACTAAATCACTAATGGCTGTCATTGAAGTATGTGCACAGGAGCAGCTTATTTTATGCACCACAAACAGGTGGTGTCTCTACCTCTTAGAGGAGCTGCAGAATGCAGAGACAGCTTCTGTCAAACGGGGAGCTGCAGAGTGCCAGAGGGGGAAGGCTGAGATTAAAGTATTTTAGGGAGAGCACAGGACTGTACTTCATTTCATCAGCTCAGCCCTGACATGACAAGGCTAAGGACAGTTGCTCAATGAGTTCATTGATACCAGAACATATGGAAGACTCTGTCTGTCACAATCTTATTAGTGCAAGGGTTTTGCTGTCCTTTGGACAGCTTTGGATGGACTTTAGAAAGCAAAGAGGATACAGCTGTTAAGCCTCACCTTTCACCTTGGCTGGGGAAGTTTCTGAGAGCGCAGATGGTGCTCAGTTTCAAGCCATGAATCACTGTCACAAAGTCTGAGTTACCCAAGGCTGGGGGGTGGGCTGGTCCTGGCTGAGTGCCAGGTGTCCACCCAGCTGCTTTGTCACTCTCCTTCCTCAGCAGCACAGAGAGGGAGAAAATAAGGCAGGAAAAAACCTCGTGTGTCAAGATAAAGGCAGTTTAATGAAGCAAAAGCAAAGGCTCCTCGTGGAGTCAAAGGAAAACAAAATATTTATTTTCTGTTTCAGGTATGTCCAGCCACCCCCTGAGAGGTAGGAAGTGGTTGCTGTGGAAGACAAATGATGCAATAAGAAGTGACACAAGTTTCCCTTCCCCTCTGGCTTAAATACCCCAAATTCAGTTCTGGGCAGTGTTGTCACTACCCCATGTGTCTCTCTCTCAGATTACATCCCTAAGAGTTCATGTAATCACTGCTTTGCCCCTACATTTTCAGTAAGTGCAAGTCCTTGAGGCCACAGGAAAGACAAAAAAGGCTTGCCTTGGGCCAGTGCCCGGTCTGGCCTCTCTCCAGGTCCCAGGGGACAAGTGCTGGGAAGCTCCCTTTCTCTTATGGGCTTCTCTGAAGAAGTGAGGGGGAAAACACGGCCTAGTTTAAGGAATAACATAACTTAAGTAATGAAGTCAAATAATCTTCAAGCTGTTGGAAGACAGGAAGAGTAAAAATTGCGTTTCACTAAAGAAGTGTAATCTGCAAAGGTATTGAGAAGAGTTGAGCTGTATAGTGTGAACCAAAGCAGAAAACATGAAACTTCCAGCTAATAAAAGCCACTCAGAGTTTCAGAGTAAGTTGTGCTCAGGCTACATTTCCAGTGAGGTTTGCTAATGCAGCCCTACAGCAGCATCTTTGTATGGCAGGTGCTGTTTGGTGTGGGGTGCAGCAGAAGGAAGTTGCAGCTGAAGAAAGTATGTAGGAACAGTTGCCTAACCAGATTCATTGTCCTTGCACTTACTACAGAATAAGCTGTGTGGAGAAAATTGTGGCTGTTTATGTGGAGTACATTAAGCAGCTCCTGGAAAAATAGACTCTTTAATATGGTGAAAAATGCAATATTACATATACACTATGCTTTCCCTTGTTGACAAAAGTCCGTGTGTCAAGTTACCCAGTGCACTGAAATGTGTTTGATTAATTTAAATGAACCCAAAGGGTTAGGAACCAGCCACAAGATTTTGGTCTGGGCTTTCAAAATAAAATTATAAAATAAATTTACTATTATTACATTACCACTATACATGGAAAATGTTTTTGTCTTCCAATTTACTGAAAAGAATAGTTAAATCAACCATCTTTTCATGTCCAGATAGATCTTTTCATGAATCACAGCCGTTTCAAAGTAATAAACCAGCTTTCATAGTTAAAACACACAATAAATTGAGCTTCTGAATTTCTTGATGATGATTTGGTGATGTTAATTTTTTCTCAAAAGCTTAATCTACTTCTATTAACTGTCTTTCCTTTTCAACCTAGACACTTAATAATAGCAGTTTTTATAGTGTTCATACGTGTTATGTGCACACACAGCCTTTTGTTTCCGAAGTTTTCCCTGAAACTACCAAAAACCTTGGCCTCACAGCACATCTGAAACTGTATTGCAAAGGCTTGAAAAAAAGTGCAGGAAATCAAAGAGCTGGATTTTCAAAGCTCCTTTTGATAATCTAAGTGGAGACAATTCACCTAATTACTTTTCTCTATGTTTTAAATTCTATTAATTGTTTTCCACCACATCTGCTCTCTAGTGTGACATAGATTACTCTTAACAGGAAGCAGTAGCAGAAGATGAAAGGAAGAAAAAAACCCAAATGAACATGCTATGATCTTTACAAGTAGCTACATTTGCAAGCAAAACCACAGTGTATGAAGTCACATGGCCAGAAGATTTCTTTTGTACTCTCTATTTCCAGTTATATAATATAAATTTTAATGCATTAAATTAACCATGTGCAGAGGGCCAGCACTTGACCAATGTTCCACTTAGATGTCGTTTAAGCTCTGGCCACCTCTGTCCTCTCCTACAGCCTTTTGTGCAAGAGTTAATCCAGCTCAAGAGGGAATAGCTAACCTCATTACTAGGAGGAAGAGAAAGGACAAAGTAAAATTTGGAATAAGGATGGACCAAAATCTTACTAAGTAGTTTCGAAGTGATCTTAATAGCTTTTGTGCAGGAAAATAAATCTTTAATTTACCATGGAAGTGAGTTTATTCTGCTTTTATAATGTAAAAAAATCATGAGAAATTTTTTTGTCCCAAGCAATGAGAAAACATTTTGAAATGGCTGTGACATAGTATCAATAGAGAAATGAAATCAGAGTACAGACAGATAAGTGCATGTAATGGTCCCTTTAAATATTTTTGAATGTTTTCATGCTTTTTTCCCTGGTGATAATTCAAGAGATCTATCAGATAATTATGTAAATATATGAGATGTGCTACCTGTTCAAGGAAAAGGTTAGTGCCATCACAGGCCGTGTAAATCTTCTTTTATGAAAAGGAACGCAAAAGAAATGATCACCTAAGTAGAGGTTTTATAAAATATTGACTAGGATTATGTTTCCTGTGAGAGTAATTTTATTTTAATCCCTCATTTGAGATTCTATTCCTATGTACATTAGATGATCAATCAAGAGATGTCATTGAACAGCAGGTGGGAATAAGGTCAAAACTGCAATATGCTTACCTTAAAAATTATTGAATATTTGTTTTATAGACTTGCAAATAATGGCATAGATCCTTATGTTCTGCTGGTGTTCCTCATAGCTCCAGCTGTGTGGGAAATGGAGAATGTGTTGTTCCCAAGGAATGGCAAAATTGATTCCAGACAATGCTTGTTGCCAGTATGTGATATAATTGCTACTACCTAATTTCTTTAAAAATAGATCAGAATTTTAATTTGTTAAAATACATTTTCAAGAGATCACAAGATTTTTTACTTATTGAAAATCCAGGATTTTTTTTTTTTTTTTTTTTTTTTTTTTGAATAAGTGAGGTGGCTCATTCCCATTTAGGTCCTGAATCTACTCATAGAGACGGCTTTTATTGTTGAATGCAAAATATTTCCTGACAACATTTTATTTGCTAGTAAGTATAAATAAATATGTAAATAAAACATAAATCTCTCACAGTTCTGCAGTTATGCAATTTAATGTGAAATGAAAACATTCATCTTTAACCTTTTCTGTCTGTTTTTAGAAAGAAGAAGGGTTTCAAGAAACCCAAAAGAAAACAAAAATCAGTGCAGGATAGGGAAGTTGAGGTAAGGGGCAAATAGGTTCAAACAAAACCAACTTCAACAGCAGTTTCTGAGACCTGAGTTTGGCTTTGTAATCCTGGTGGTTTCACAATTCCTGCAAAGGCCTTGTCCCTCTATCAGGGTACTGCAAACACATAACAGTTAGATGTATTGGCTGGCAGCTATGTTAATGTTTTGAGTTGCGGGGCATTTTACCTGGGTGTAGCTCTAAATTCAGGTTCAAAATATGGAGTGAGAGGGAAATTTTGGCTTTTGCTGGAATGCAGTCTTTACCAATAAGATGCAAACTTGCATATCTTAATTCATGTAGACTTGTTTGACATTTGGATGACGAACTTTTAAACCCTGAAATTTATTTTAGGGTTGAATTCTCTGTAGTACCTTCCACAGCAAATTTCCAGGTGAGACTTCTAAGAAAAAGTAAATCTCTGCACAAAAGTTTTTGCAAGTGTAACAAACCAGGTCTCATAGCCTAAACAAAGCCCATCAGATAGCCAGCAACTGGAGAGTTTTAGTACTCAGCTGACAAGAAACTTTGGATGTGTGACTTCAGTGTGTTGTATCTCATCTTCTTATTTTGAAAAAAAAAGAGAAAAAAGTAGCTAATAATACTTAAAAGGCTGTTTTGAAAATTAATTGAAGTATGTACAGTAGCACTAAAACACCTTAGCATCACATGTCACTGCCAAGTGCTATTGTTGTTATTGTGGGGTGAACAATAGCAGCAGCCTGAGTTTGGACCAATCCAGGACTAAAAATATTCAGGGATAAAGACTTCCAGAAGCTTCAAAAGAAACAGTCATCACAGCTCGTGGCAGTACACCAGGAGAACTTCCCAAAGAATCTGTGCCTTTCTCAGTTAACGGCTTCACATAGCTTACTCATTAGGCTTTCATTTGAACAAAACCAGAAATGAGGGGGTTTTTGTGAAAATTCCTTTACAAAAATAAAATTCATAGATTTTCTTCACAAAAGCATACAAAAGAGTTCTCCTTAAATCTACCCACATTTTATTTTCACCTGTAATCATTCTGGGAATTTTCATCACCCTGCTATCTGAAATGGGTTTGTAATTATTGTCTGTCATATAGTAATTTGTATGCAAAGTTTCCCTGTGTTAAAAATTGCTGGATAAAAGTTTTTATGATTGACCTAAGTTTGAAACAGCTGTGTAGGTGCATTGTAATCAATAAAATTCTAAATTATAGGAGAATGTATTTTTTCTGACTGTAACGACAAAGAAGAGGCAAATCATGAGTGTTTATTAAAAGTGAGTAGTTCAGGGAAACAGTGCAAATAACTACATCATGAAAAAAAAATTCACAGACATGCCAGAGCAGTCCTGAAAGCAGCGACTGTGCCACACTTCATGTGAAGTTAATAACACTTGCCTCAATAACTCTCTGAATTACCCATATTTCTTCCTCTTCTGAAATTCTTGCTCTCCTTCATGCCATACTCCAAGACAGACAAGATATTTTCTTCCCCTTCATATGACTGAAATTTGAATTATGTTTCACTATTGCAGCAGATTTAATTTTGATCCTTGCATACCTGCATTTGACAGGGAGAAAAGGAGAAATTTAAAATGATCTGGACTGGGTCGGCAGAGCTTTCAGTACTGTGGAGACTTGCTTAAGGATGGACTGCATACAGGAGTGGGTGCTTTAGTGTACTTGATGCACATGCAAAGGCACACACATACAGGCTATCAGTCAGCAAATTGTATTTCTTGGACTTTTGCCTGCAGTACTGTAATGCTGCTAAATGGCACCTGTTAACTGTAGGTACCTTCCTAAGTCACATTTGACACTTCATATGGCTTTTTACTTTTGTCATGCTTTTGGGTGACTGTGTATATAAGGGCATCACTTCAGGAGTAAAACACTTGAACTCACAGTATTAGAGCCCAACTTCTACATGTAAACACATTTTTATGGATGAAGGCAAATTGTGAAAATCTATTAATGTATTGTTATCTAAGGGTAGCAAGAACTGGGTTTTGGAAGGCTAAAGGAACCATCAGTGGTATGTCTATTCAACTCTTCTGAGGAGTTCCTTTTTCACTCAAATAAATTATGGAAGCTATACCATACCTTCACTTGATTTTGCATTGTCCAATGCAATTGAGCAATAATTCACAAGAGGAATTCCTAATGTAAGGGAAATTCTGAACAATTAATTGTGACATGATTTACTGATAATTTTGAATAATGAAAAAGAAAGAAATACCCATTTTATTTGGCATATAAAGAAATGCTCAAGCTCTTAGAAAAATCCTTCTCATATCTCCTGAGCAGCCTTGAGGGATCCTTCTGTTTCCTTCTTTGAAAACACTCCTAAGAAAGAATTAAATCCTCCAAACTAGTTAAAGATTTAATTCCATGTACTGTATGTTACAATAATCCAATATTTCTGTGTCTAAAAATGGAGCAAAAGGAAGTTGATACTTATTACTATCTAGATAAATGCAGGAAAACCCTGTCCTTGGTTATGTTTTAAATATTGATCTTTTCATCTTACGTGATGATTGGACTGGTTTGGAGACTGTGAGCACCTGGTAGCAAGGAGGTTTAACCCCAGTTTAATAGGGAGATAGAATTTCCCCAATATTTAGGGTATTAATAATGTATTTTTTTCCAGAACTACTGTGTACAGCTCAAAGCCAAAAAAAAAAAAAAGAAAAAGAAAAACATCTCAGAGAAAAATTTGATTTGCTTTTATGGAAGTGAAACTAAACTATTTTCATGACATGGTCTCCTGGAATGCACAGATAAATTCAGAGTAATGGCTTCATTGCTCTGTATTATGTTGTCCCTCCAGGTTTTGGTTGTCAGCAACAGAGTCTTAGATAAATTTCAATCATTGAGTCAAATTCTGTGGTCTCTACTCAATTTTTTTCTGAGACCTTAATTGAAAATATGCTACTAAATAAAGTGTCTGAATTCTTATGCTAAGACATTGAGTTAAGAAAAATGTTCTAAAAATATAAATTTAGCATGCATTGTGTCACATTGGAGCCCCTTTCTGAGCCCTTTGGTTAACAAGTACATAACATCTGCCTTAGCCTAAGTCCTTATTTTGAAGGAAATTTTAAGACCCCGTGGATGGTCTGGCTCAGCAGGTCTGCATGGTCAACCATTCCTTTATGGCCACATCTGCAATGACTGTGTGATTATTTGTGTTGGAAGGAGGATTTGGGGAACTGCAGGTCTGTCAGCCTGACCTGAGTGCCAGGGAAGGTCATGGAGCAAATTGTCCTGGGTGTGATCACACAGCACGTGCAGGGCAGCCAGGGGATCAGGCCCAGCCAGCATGGGTTTGGGAAAAAGAGGTGCTGCTTGACCCACCTGAACTTCCATTAGATGTTGACCTTTTTAGTTGGGAGAAGGAAAGTCTGGGAATGTCATCTACATGCACTTTAGTAAAGCCTTTGACAGTGCCCCCCCTGCATCCTCCTGGAGAAACTGGCTTCTCATGGCTTGGACAGGTGGACTTGGACAGTGTTCACTGGGTTAAAGAACTGGCTGGATGGCTGGGCCCAGAGAATGGTGGTGACTGGAGTTCAACCCAGTCAGACTGGTGGCTGTCACAGCTGGTGTTCCCCAGGGCTCATTCAGTTTAGCCTGAAAGGAGGTTGTAGTGAGGAGAGGACCGTTCTCTTCTCCCAGGTAATGAGTGACAGGAGAAGAGGAAATGGCCTCAAGTTGCACTATGGGAGGTTTAGATTGGATGTTGGAAAATACTCCTTCACTGAAAGGGTGTTCAGGCCTTGGATCAGGCTACTCAGGAAAGTGGTGGAATCACCATCCCTGGAAGTGTTGAACAAACACATGATCATGGCTCTTGGGGGTACTGTTTAGGGGTGAACATGGCAGTGCTGGGTTAAGGGTTGCACCTGATGATCTTTCCAACCTAAATGATTCTATGATTCTATTATTAAGTCAGAGATGCAGAGTAAAGGATGGGAAGGAAAAAGTGGCATCCACTTAAAACACACTAGGAGCAAGGAATCTGTATGCGTGGCTGAAGACACCCTAGATCACCAAGAGGAATCGTGACATGGTGAGCAATTAAAAAAAGTGAGTGAAGTATCTCAGCAGCCGATGGAAAAATATCTTTCAGTCCCTGTTGTAGAGGCCACTGGGGAAATTCCTATTCCAAGGACACTTTTAAAATGGAAATAACAGCCTGGTCTTGACAGAGATTGAAGTCTCAGAGGGGGAAGTTATGGATCAACTCAGCAACTAGGACAGCAGAATATGCATTTGAGAGGCCTGAAGTAAGTGTGAAGTAGCAGAGTTAATGAAAAAAAAAATTATCCTTAAAATGGTAACTGAGCTTGAAATAAGAAAGTCACTTATTTGCTTCCTCCGATTGAAACAGGATCCAGGGAAAATCCTGCAAATTACACCTTGGCAAATTGTAATTTTGCTCAGGGGAATGCCCTGAAAAGACTAATTAAAGAGTAAGGTAAGTAAGTGTAACCTGATATAATCATGCCAATCCTGCTCCTCTGAGGAAAAGTGTGACATGTTATCATGCAGAGTTGTTTGAAACAGTTAACAAATTGGAGAGATAGAGGTGAATGTAATAGATCACTGGGCTGCTGGCAAAGATAAACTCAAAACAGGCACAAAAAAAGTTTTAAATGTCCACAGGGACAATTATGATAACAAACTACCACAATAACATCAGGAATATAATATGGAACTTCCTGCGATGTCCAAGATTTTCCTCATATTTTTTTCTTTGTCTGTTCCCAAGAGCATGCGAGCACAGACAGTGAGTGTATATATGCAGCACTAGGTATATATGTTGTGTAGATGTATGGCATACACCTATATACATATACGTCTAATCAACAACATCTGCATGACATAAACAGTTGCATAAAGATGCCATACATACAATAAATATGTCCCTTGTGTATATGGCAGAGTGAAAGGGAAGGTGCACTAGGAATACATTAGATTTTCCTAAAGGTGACAAATAATTTTCTTGGGGTAAAGATTGTGGGACATTCTGTCAATAAACAACCCATAGATATTGCAGTGTTGATGTGAAAAAAATATCTGAAATCATCCTTAAGAGCTTGTATTTTGGATGTGAACAATTGCTTAGCCAGTGTTCAAGAGTGATCTGACAAAGCTTAGAAAACATGGCTAAATATTTTTAAAAATCATGAACATCTGCATACTTTCAGAAGCAGAACTTCTGACACCCATTTTCACAAAACAGACTTTACATCTTTTAATATTTACCAAGACATTTTATGAACAGTGAAAGGTCTAAAACAAATAAACAGAAAACAACAAAAAAATCAAACTCAACCAACTAAAAAAAAAACCCCAAACCCTTCCTGAAAAAAAAAAGAAAAAAAAATTTGCTGTCCAGTTGTAAGGAATCAGCTACTCAATCCTTGACAGGTCTTTGTATTCCTCAAAACCATACTTCTAGATGGCTTAAACCAGAAGCTTCTCTTTACATTAACATCTCCTTCCAGTCCCAGGAAGAAATATTGCTGTGTCTTTATAAACCCAGTTATTGAGTTTGTGATTGAGAGAAGTTAAAGTGAGGGAAATTACTCTGTGTTCAGGTCTGTGTAGTCGAATACCATGGGATTCCTTACCCTCAATCCTCCCTTTCATTTCTCTGCGTAGCCAAACAGGACAGGGTAAGGTTTTTCCTAAAAGAAGCATGGGGAGTTTTGCTGGAGCTGATAAACCTCGCTCAGTGCTCCCTCTGAGTGACAGGGATGGTATATAGCAAGGTCCTTGTCTTAAGCCAGCTCTTCCCAGCAGCAACCAAGTGTTAGGTGCAGCAGGCCATCTGTACATAGCCTTGAAGGATCTCAGCAGCATGGGACTGGTAGGAGTTTCACAGGGATGAAAGAAAGTGGAATCATCTCCCTTCTATTGCTCCTTGTCCCCTCTCCTTTTTCTTGCCTGTCACAATGGAGCTGTCTTATGAGAAGAGAAATTACTGCCAAATATAAGGACAGTGTTGCAGGGAGGATGAAGATCAGCTAATGGTAAAATGTGAGATGAAAAAGAAGAAAGAACTGTATGACCTTGAGAAGTGCAGTAGTGCAAATGGGATCAAATACAATAGTATGAAAGTGAAAGATCATATACTGAGGAGGAAAGGGATTTCTGCTATAACCTGGGAGCTGGTCAGCCAAAAGTGACAGAGTGAAAGAAAGATGTGGGTATATGAATCAGTCACAAAATGTCCCTGAGCAACCAGCATGATGTGGCTGTAGGAAAAGATTAATTTCTTACTTGGCAGTATCAGAAACAATGTGTCTGGCACAGAACAGTGTACTACCAATTTTGTACAAGAGTTTGGTAAGGCTTTGTGTATGAAATTGTAGCTACCTTTTTTCAGGAAAATGAGGGAGGAAGAAAGAATTTAAACGAAGGGATGGTGGCAGTATCACTAACAGTCCAGCTTGGTCTCCCAATCTGTTTCTGAATGAAGGGGGAATGGATAGCTCTGCTCTAGTAGTATATACTATTTTTTTTTTCTGATTCTGTGTATAAAGCATGGAATTTAAAGCTGTATTTTCACTAGATTGATTTTATATGTCTCAGGAAAGCCTTATAATGCACAAATGTTGCAGTTGAATTTTAAGCAATACAGATAAGACTAAACTCCAGATGACCTAACTTTCTCACTAGGTGTTGGTACTGTTCAGACAGTGTCTCATTTCCCTGGGATGAAAACAGGTGCAGTTATTAAACACCCTCTGGTTTAAGGGTGTGTACTCTTCCTGGGGCAACTTCTATTTGGATTAAATACCATTTAATTAGCTGCCACCCTTCTCTTCCCATTGTGGTCCTTTTGATGGAAATTCAAAGAAATATAAAGAGTTAATCTCAAACAATGTGCCCATAAAGACAAATCAATATTATAATTATTTTCAAGTTATTTAAACAAATGTTTGTTGTTAACATTATTTCAACAAATCCTGAGAATAAGGGGATTTCATCTGTCTGACATTTAGCAGTACTTTTTTTTTTTCTGCTGATCTGTCAGTCCACAACCTTGAAATCATTGTTACTCAGACTCTAGTAAACTCTAAGTCATTATGGATTCTTTTCTCTACAGGCAGCAGATAGTTGTTGTTTTTTTTTTTTTTAAGTTTTCATTGTTGAAGTTTATAATTAATGTAATTTAAATATTTTAATACGGTAAGTAGAAGAAAATTTTAAATATATTTTGTGCCCAGGTGATTGGAGGTGTAGGTTTTGGAAAAGACTTGGTTTTATAATCATCTGACTCTAGTGGCAGAAAAAAATAACTTGTATTGACACACACTCATCAGTGAAAGGTGGATTGTTAATGGAATTATTTGGTAAAGAAGAAACTTAGAGCTCTCTGCTGTTTAAGATGGAAATCCAAACTTATGGCTTTTCAAAAAAAGTCACAATCACATGATCTGAAAAAAAAGTATTGCAGTCATAGTCTTTGGCATGGCTACAGCCAAGATCAGAATAAATTCCCTGGCTGGTATTTTAACCCATATTGAGTGAATAGTCATTAGGCAAGTTGATGTAGTGTTGTCACCTGTGTCTCACAGTCTTTGTGACTGATAGGGTCAAGTGTGGTCTTGGAATGGTGGAGCGGTGAGCCAAATTATTTTCTCTTTTTTGGTATTGGTATAGGTTTGTAGAGGTAAAGTACACAGCAAGAATGTGACTGCAGAAAAAAGAAGTTTATTTCTGCACCAGTACAGAGCAATAGGAACCTGTTTGATAGTGGAACTCACCCTGCAGAGCTCTAACATACATTGGCAATACAACCTTGATAGAAAATTGTGTTATTCACTCAGTGCTGATGGTACCCTAGCAGGCAAAATTAAAATCAAAGAGAACTTACCTTATTCAAGAGCTTCCATTATTTTTGACAATTCAGAAGAAGAAGCCTGAAAATTTCTTTTAATGCTTGTTGTGGATAAGGGATAAGTTCAGAGAACTTGACAATATGGAAGATAATTCAATGGGAGTTTTTATTTTCACGGTGAATCCATGAACTCTGTATTGCTGTATTCTTCCCAGAAAAAGATTGCTTGCTTGATTTTTCTTTTTAATGGAGGGATTTCAGTAAAAAAATATGAAAACACATTCTGGAATTTGTGTTTAGAAAAGCCCTTGGATAGTAATATACTTACTCTGCTTTCACCTCTGTGTTCTAACATCCAGATGGTCAGGATGATGGCTTTGAAATAGTTGCTGAATAATGCATTTGTCTGATAATATTCAGTTCAGTGTTTGCACTAACTATTCTCCACTTGTTGTGTTACTCATACATAACCATCCATTTCACTTCTTAGCCACGTCTGCCATATTGCTCAACATGGGCCTGCTTTCTCAGAGTTTTTAATTTCATGTATAAAATGTTTATGAATTTGGATGCTAAAAATGTTTATGAGTAATTTACCATGCATGCTGGAGTATTTAAAATGGCTTATTGTGTCTGTCTGTACCATCTGCAGAATAAGTCACTAGACTTTTCAATTATCCTCGTGGGAAAGGATGTTTTTAAGCCTTTAGTTTGATCTAATCAATGTATTTGCCAATGCCAGATAAATTGTATATTGAAAGTAAAACCCCCCAACTTTATAAATATCTTAGCTTTTAACTACAGCTAGAAGTTAAACATTTGGATCAATGACACATTAATTAATACTGAAATTCTGTGCCCTTCTTTAGGAAGTACAATGTTAATGACATCAGCTCTGCCCCAAAGGGAATCTTCCAATTTAGTCAGAATAAGTACAAAAAACTGCTGGCAGCCCTTCCCTTAGATTTCAGTTATGTAAAAGCCTCTTGTTAGTATCTTTGATTCTAAGATAAGTGACTATGCAAAATGGCATTATGTGGCTCATCATGTTTGCCATTGTTCTCCATCTCAGATCAGTTTACACTTCAAAAGCTGATTTTCCCCTCCAGGTCCTCAGAGTACAGGATCTTGAGATTCCAGCTGCAAAAATTGAGTGTCCCATTGTAATGAGACTTACTAGATCCTGAAGAAAACCTATATGGAAAGCATTATTTTTTCCCTAATCAGCTATACAATACAATATACAATATTTAAAACATTAATTTTTTACCAAGTGATTGAAATTATGATAATTTTAATAACCAAGAGATATGAGTTCTGTCTTTTTTTCCTATTTCCAAAATAAAAGTATTCATGGTACTTTAACAGATCTTCTCTTAGAAACAGAAAGTAAAAGTTGTAATTAGAAGAAAAAGTCTCTAGCACAACTGTAATATGTGTAGTAATAATAAAAAAAGTCAGAGATTTTTATTTATTAGAGGACATATTTGTAAATCCTGAAGTGGTAATTTTACTACTATCTCTGTTAGATAGAGATTCCCTGGACAAACAGTTGCATCACCTGCAGTGATTGCTCCCAGTTCTACTAAAGATAAAAGAAATAAAAGGAGTGTTTCAGGCAGTCAGGTTAGGTTAAACACCATATGAAAGTGCTTTGGGCTAACTTGAGTGACTGTGCCTCAAGGACAGAGCCTGTTTATGGAGAGTGATGAATAACTTGGGGTGGAGGAAAGTGTTTAAGATCTCCAGCTGGCACAGCAAGACTCAGAAAAGGAAGTATGAAGGAGGTATGCCTGCATCCTCTCTCATACAAACATGGGAAAAGGACACTGGGATAGAAAGTTTCTTGCTTTCACCATTGTGTACATTATATCTATGCAAGGGGGTGTGAAAATACAAGCAAACTTCCCTACTGATGGTAATTATGTCTGAAGTTATGTATTAAAAGTTCTCTCAAATAAGGGAAAATTAGGTTCGCCTTTACCACTCTTCTAACAGAACAGGAGAGTTAATTTGGAGATTATAGTGCATGTTTCCAATCTCTGCTAAACTGTTTAACATGCTGAGTGATAAGAAATGCATTGTCTTATTTACAAAGCATATTTAGGTCATGCTCTGCATTAGGATTTATCTCATAGAACAGCTAATGTATAATGTGCTTCTTTTCTCTCCTTCCAATGATACTAGAAACAAAACAAAACAAAAAAACTCCATAAATATAGAAAAAGAATGAGGGATGAAAATGCACCCAAACAATGAAATGCAGTGTTACTAAAGTGACATTAATAAAGTTGGAAGAAAATAAAGATATTTTTCATGTTCCTTGCAGAGTGGACATATACACAATATGCTTTATAAACTAGCTCATACAGACACATAAACATGTTAAACTTAAAATAATTTGACATGTATATAATGTCATTGTGACTGTTTCAATCCTGACCATATCTTTTTTATACATAAAATTTTCTTCTTATATAACAGGGAAAAGACAAATTTCTTTTGCACAGCTGAACATCTGCTGCAGGGTACAAATTTTGACATATTGACAGATTTTAGTCTGCAATATACTATGGAGAAGAAAAAATAATCCTCCTGGGTTTTAAATATTTCAAGCAGTAGCTTAAATATGCTGGAAGTATGTTGTACTTATTTTCAACTTAGAGCTAGCATCCGAGGAGTTTATATACTTCTGAAAAAGATCAGCAGCATTGATTCTTTGTATTTAAAATTTACTTTAAGGATCCAAAACACTGTTTTGTTTTAGAGAGATTTTATGGAAGCAGCAGCAACATATCTTTAAATGGGACTCTGTCAAGGCTGGCAAACACAGAATTGAGAACAATTGTGCAAGGAACTGTGGTTCCTTGAACTTCTTCAGGGGTACGATTTGCATTCCTAGTTCCTGGGCAGAACAGTTTCCTTTTGCCTGACAGCTTTCCAGTAGGTTAAATGGATTTAGTGACAAGGGACTCTTAAAGTCTGTAATATAAATGCTGCAGGGATATTTAAATTACATAAGGTATTCAAGGCCTTTTCAAAGCCTGGAACATCTTACCCCTATCCTAGTCCATCTTTCCTGCTGAGATACCATTTCAGATAATTGGATCTCCTGCTATGTGCCAAAGTCAGGTGCAGATAACACTGAGCTTCGTGTATCTAGAAGCAAGAAGAGATTTTCTGTCATGCAGATGTCAAATTGTTAAAAAAAAAAAAAAAAAAAATAAATAAAACCAAAAAACTATGTCTTTCCACTCACAAAGAAATCTGAAATACTTTTTCTTAAATGAAAAAAACATTTCAAGAGTATTCTGTGAAACAACAGATGCCAGGTTGCAATCACAAGGTCATGGTCATTTCATCAGTGTTCCAACACAGGTAAAAATAGTAGGAAGAAATGTTTTCTGTCATCACTGGCTTGCTGGGACACATTGCCTTTTCCAACTGGACCAAGCCTTAGTAATTAATGTGGTCTAAAGGTTACTCAGCACCAATGTGATGCTGAAAATTGTGGCAGAAAAGGCAATGATCCCTCTGCATTAGCATATACATCCTTTAAAAAGTGAAAACAAAATAGTGTGAATGGGTTGGATTGTATAGGCAAAGGTCATCTAGATAGAGTAATGGCAAGGAATTATCACTCATTTTGGAAAGTGTAGACTGTTCACCTACAAATACTATATATAAGGAAAAGGACCTTTACTCCTCACATTTAGATACCTGCATTAAACTCTTCCCTAAGCAAGTGGCAGTTTATCATTGAGGCTATAGAGCCTGCTGGATTATGAAGTACCAAATGTTCTTGAGGTCTGTCTGAACTTGGAACATAAAATGAAAATGGCACCAGTCCTTCTCTTGCTGTATTAAGTGCAGTGAGCCCCTGAAGGCACTAATTAGCCAAATGTCACAATATGCAGTTTTATATTTTTGTTTAAACTTGACAATCACTTAAGCTAAGTCATAAAAAATGGTGAAACAATCATAGAAAAATTGTTACAGAAAAATAGTGTGCTGGTTTGGGCTGGGGTAGAGTTAGCTCTCCTTACAGTGGCTGGTATGAGGCTATGTTATAGATTTGTGTTCACCACAGGGTTGATGTTTTTTGCCTTTTGTATTTTCTTATTTCAAACATACATTTTTCTTATTTCAAACATACATTCCAGCTGCCAAGGCCTGAATTTCTCCCCACATCATGTATGCATGTGAATATCACTCAGTTTGTGTGTAAATCATTCCATAAATGTATACTTGATGGGAAAAAAAGCAAGGAGCGTTACAGTGGGCAAAAGATATTAGATTAAGAAATGAAGCTGTGCAGCAGGAATTCCTATTAATACAATGAAATGTATTGTATGTACATATGTTTAGATATGGAAAAGATACTGAAGCCAATCTAAGTTTCCTCTGTCTTTCATACAATCCTATATATTTCAATTAATTAGAAATATATTGCATCCTCCCATGCCTTTATTTTGGTCTGAGGTATTTGCTGCCAGTAGTAGTACAAATAGTAGCTGATCATAACTCATTACCTGAGGTCTTGATGGGACTTGTAAAGTTCCACGAAGTTTAAGTAGCTCTTATTCCTAAGCCACTTGATATTCCTTTGCCACTGAAATGTAAAGATTGAAAAATCTGGCTACACTAATGAAAAAAAATTCATCAGCATCTGTTAAACAAAAAAGAAAACACCTCTGGTTTGGGCAGGCTTTGAATCTAGCTCTAGAATGCCATTCTAAGTGATACAATATCATACCACTGGGCTGGTAACACACGGGTGATGTAAAATGCTGAAATGATGATGGAAAAAAGATGAAAAAAAGGACTTGAGGACTTTTCAATGATGAAAAAAGGACTTGAAACAGATGAATTTTCTGTTGTAGTCACAGATCTAATAGATCACAGAATAGTTTTGTCCATATAACAACTTGTCATTTTACCTAGCTTCGTTAGTAATGTATGCAAATATTTATAAATTAGTAAATAAAAAAAGGCTGCCACAGGAAAATAAAGCAACATTAATAATGTTGTTATTATATTTTTGTGATTTTTGTACCTTTTAGCATAAATATATCCTCTTTATGCAGAGCCATAACTTTCTTCCTGCTGCTCCTTATTGCTTGATCTTACAACCTCCTGAGACAACAAAGAGTTTAGGAGTACAGTTTGTATGAGCACAATTTCAGAATCAGGGTTCTTTTCTGAGTTTACTGCTCACACAGGTTTCTTTTTTACTGCTTCACATGAATGAACAATCAATCAAATTAGAGTCTAGTTCTGAAAATTGAAAACAAAATAGTTATTGGCTCTGTAGTTGCCTTTTATTTTAAAAGACTCCAGCACAACAGAGAGCATTTTTCACTGTTAAATGCTTAGTCTGTGGTAATTTGTTTTCTCTTTAATAAAAGAATGAGTGGCAACTGAGGTTTCCCTTTCACCTGCAACGGGACCCAATCAGAACATTACAAGTAACATTAACGGAGTATAATAATTTCTCATCTATTGATGACCTTTAAAGAGAATTGTAGTTATTACCTTAGAAAATTCTCTCATTTATTACCTGTCTCTTCACTGAATTTCAATGCCTTTACCTAGGAGAAATATAGATGCTTGGCTTCAAAACAGAGAAATAGGATTTTATTATTATAATGGCTTCAGGCAGTGAATTTAATTCAAAATTTTTCACATTATATGGGATTTTTGAAGATGATGATGGTTACTAGACCAGGCAGTTCACTGCAGAGAATAGAATGAGTTTATATCTAAGGGCTAAATTATTTATAAAGGGTATTTTCTCAGATCTAGCAGAAGTTCATTAAACTGATTAGATGTGCTTACTGGATAGCAACAGAAGCTTTTGTTGGTGGTGAAGTCCTTTACATTGTAAACAAAAAGATGGATATAGAGATGTGAAATTTTTTTTGCACATCCACCCTTTACAGAAGTAAAAGTCAAGTCCATCTTTAGTGCCGCAAAAATTCAGTGGCAGAATTAGTTTTGTAATTTTCTCATCCCAATCGCTTCCAAATGTCTTTTATGTCACCTTCTTGGTCCCAATGCTCTGGCAATAGACACAGAAGTTCAGAATTCTTTCTCATTTTAGAATCAGGGAAGTTTTACATTGTAGTTAACTCCTTTTTGGCAGTCCTGTGCTTCAACATTTTCTGTGGTTGACTGTTTTCCTGAGTTGTCAAACAAATATTGATCTACCTGTTTTTCAGCTCAACTCTCACATAATGGCAGGTGCTGCTACTCCTAAATGCACACAACTAGGAACACTTAGCCATAATTAAAAAGGGAAGATGTAATCCTATGAAGGATCTTGAAGGGCTGACTTCTTGAAGGATACTGAGATTATCTTGTTCATCATACAAATTGTATCATTACTATAAACTGGTTTAGTGTATCTTATGAAAAATGACAGAAATACAAAATCCAACAAATATTTATACCACTGATAAATGCAACTCCCTGGTGTTAGTCTTCAAATTGAGAGTTACAGGTTAGAAGCTTTTTTTAACTGTCCCTGACATGTTATAAAAACTATTGGCTCAGTGGGCAGTAATGGTTAAAAAATAGTGTATATCATCAGATATCAAGAAGGAGGTGGAAAACGTAATTTTACCTCCATATAAATTCTTAGTGTGGCTATGCTAGTAGTGTTGCATTCAATTCTAGTGGGATCAGAGACTACAGATAAGGGAAATGAAAATAACCAAGAGAACAAGGCAGCTGCCTTACAAAGAGAGCCTAAAAATCCTGGGATCCTTCAAAAGTCCGGAGACCACAAGGTCTAGGAAGGATAGGGCTGAATTCACAGTTACAAAGGGTTGCTGTGTTGAACACAGAGTAGATAGACCAAGTGTCACCAACCTACAACTAAAAGACATCTGATGAAGATTGATTTAAAATAGGTAAGATGTAGTAACAGGTAGAAAGTGTATTGCTATCTTTTGTCATCCATCCATCCATCCATCCATCCATCCACCCACACATCTCTAATTACTGCCTTTTTTCATGGTGGCTAATGGGCTGATGGAATTTTCCAGCACAGAAGCTTGTGGAAGCATAGAATATTGTCAGGTTCAGAAAAGAACTGGGCCAATTAGTGCAGTGACTGAATAAAAGGGAATAGGTAGGGTATATCTTGCAGGTTTGTGTTCTTGTACTCAGTAGCAGCACCATGGCTTTAGTCACAGCAGGGTAATTGGTCAGGTTGAGCTGACCCATTTTTAAAACTTTCAAAATTCTACTGAAGTTGCTCATTTGTATGTTTGTTAAAGAGTTTCCTCTTCTAATTCTCAATTACTCATAAAATTTACCTGGGCTATCTCTTCCTATATTTTTACCCTATTTCTTAAAGGAATGGCACTCCAGTTACACTGAAACCTCCAGACTAAATTTTAATATTCCTGTGAATTCTTAGATTCATAGAAATATTATTTAAAATATCATAATTTTGAATATTCAAACATGCACACTTTGGATTACTCACAGAAATGGTATGGTCAATTTAATGCTATATACAAGTAAAATATGTAACTCGTGCTTCTCTAAGAAAAAGCATAACTACATTGGTGTTACGATGGTGTTCTCTGGAATAAATGGTGAGGGCAAAATGTGCTAGTTTGGTACAGAGATTTTCACAAGGTTATCACAGATTTACATAGGCACCTCCCCTCTGTAAACCTCGTTCCTCAAATATAGAGTTGTGTATGCATTGAGAATGATTTTCCAGAGGCTGAACTAAGAGATTTAAATTTCAAGCTCCCAGTTAATCTTGATCAGCACTATTTAAAACAACCCAAAAGCTAATCTGCCTCAGACGTTATAACCTCACGGTTAATGAGGCTTGTTTTGAATCTGATGAGAATTTTCTTTTCAGGGCCAGCCTAAGTTCAACAAATCATGGTAAAAACAATTTGAAACATCACACTTAGGGACCTTTGTCCTGTCTCCTTTAATCAAGCTTTGCAGACTGAAGCAGTTTCAATATGGTCCAGCATTGTTTTTGGGTTATTGCTTTGACAATAGTCCACATTTCCTTAGTGATTTGGAACACAATTTAAGAATCCCACACCCAGAATCGTCTTTGAGGCTTCATACATATGAACCACAGCAAAAAGTTAAAGCATGTAGAAGAAAAAAGGACTGGGGTGTCATGGTCAAAGTAAGGTTGTTGCAGAAAAAAAATAGAGAATTTTCACTCTACATCTTGTGTATTAAAAGAGAGAGGTTAATTATGGGAGGCTCCATCCTCAAATTCCATGTATCATTTCTGTCAGCAGAGCACAGTAATGGGAACTGTCACATCCAGTTCTCCAGGTCACAAAGAAGGGAATGTTCTTTATATTTTTTTGTGATGTAAATTACTCATGCTGGTGTTTGCATGACTCACAGGAAATGTGCTGACCACCCTGCCTCTTGGCATCTAAGTTTTCCTTAGGATTTGTTCAGAACCTCTCAACATAATTTGCTTTTTCAGCTCTCAACTGGTTTCCTAAACTGCTATATATATTTTTTCTTATTCATTTGTCAGAGAAAGAAGATACTATTTATATACAGCACATAAAGTTGGTGGATTCCTCTAGACTGTAAAGAGACTATTTTCTACTCTGCAAATATTGGTGTGTGATAGGTAGGCTGGCAGTTCAGATAGTTTACATTATAAATCATTATCTTCAAATTCACAGTAACTGGACAACTCAAAATTTAATACCTTGATCCAGTGTAGAAAGAATCTTGGCTGAAATACTCCATGCAACATGTTGAGAATGTTTCAGCACTCCAGAAATTAAGCAGCATTTTCTAACAGTTTAGGGACTGTTTACTAATACTTAAAACTGTTTCTTTAGGAAACCATGTCATGTCCGGAACACTCAGCATGTGAAAAAGTCTGAACTTTTGCCTTCTGCATGAGAAGAGTCAGTTGTGTTCTTTCAAAAATTACTGGTTTTCACAATTGAAAAGTGTGAAGAATTTTTCAGTTTGATTCTCCATGGCTTCTTGCTTGTCTCAAAACCCAATTTTTTTCTCAGAGCTTCTCTGTGTCACAAAATTGGGAGACTTCATGGAGAAATTATACTTCCCATTTGACAGTCAGTCATTGACAAAAGAGTAATCCATCCATCTGGATATATTTCCATAGTTAATAACAGCAAAAATTACAGCAACATTGACGTTATGTCGAAATCATCAAATTTTGTCAAAATTGTCAAAATTTGAAACACTTCAAATGTCCTAAAATAGATCCAATGCTCTTCCTGCACTTGCACAGGGAAATGCACACAGACACACGTGGTAGGTGGCATAAAAGATAGAATCTGGTTTGGAAGGAACCTTTACAATCATCCAGTTCCAACCAGCCCTGCCATGGGTAGGGACACCTTCCACTGGGCCAGGTTGCTCAGAGCTTTGTCCAACCTGGCCTTGAACATTTCTGGGGATGGAGCAATCTACATCATCTCTGGTCAGATATAGACCATGTGCTTGATTAATTAAAAGCATCTAGTTAACACGAAACTCCACCGATGTTGCTGCCTAAAGATGAGCTGTGTGGTGTGAAAATTATTCAATAGCATGTATTAGGTTGTAGGGCAGTACTTGAAAAGTTGCTTTCTTGCAGCTTTTTTTGCATAGGACGAAGTACAGTAGGATTCTACTAAGGCTATTGTGACATTTTAACAATATCTGACAAATCCACATAGGATTAATCCAATGTTCTAAGAAGCTAATTCTCCTTTTCTTCTCTCTGTTTGCTTTATAACTTCCAGGTATTGAAAAAAAATTGGACTGTTTCTTTGCAGACTTCCCTTCACCAGGCACAGATAGAATTTCTTTTGCATGTACCCAGGTAGCTGTCTATGCTGCCTCTTATGATCCTGTTGAATGGAGTGATACACCAATTGTACAAGAGAAGCAAAAATGTTCGTTGTATGTATCAAACAGGGGTTTAACAAGATTTGAAAGCAAAGATTTGAAGGCAAGGTACACTTGAGTATTTACTGCATAGAGGGCAAAGCCAGATAACACTGTCAGGAAGACCCTCACACTTAGTCACAAGGTTCAGAAAGTTTTCCCCTTGCTTTCTAAACTTCTCAGACAGGAGTCCAGGTACAGCATGATCCAGTCCTAGTCCCAAACTTGGCCAACAGTTTTATCTATAGGATAATGAATGTGTACAGAAAATCCTTTATATCACCTAGGTATGATTTCAAAGTCTAACATGCTATCAGTCTGACAATTTGTTATGGCAAGGAATCTCAGTCTCAAGCAGTGACCTTGGGAGCTGCCCCTACTCAAGGGAGATCCTGGTGTGCATCCTGCTGATGTGCAGGAGAGCTCAACACGCCCTGGGCTGTCTCCCACTTACAAAGTAAGATCATACTCATATTTGCATACCAGCAAGGCATTCAGGTCAGCATTCCAGACAGGCCTTGGCTACCATGTTGCCATCCATCCCCCAAAATCCAGAGTAAGCTGGGAGCAACAATCACAGCCCCTGCTAGTGGTTATGGAAGGTGGGATGGTGAGAGGAAGTACAACATCACGGGTGTGCCTAGAGATATATTTACCTGTTTGAGTCTGATTCCATTGATAGCCTTTTGGGAAATTTCCTTTTCTTCTCTGACAGCAGCTGTGTGTATCTGAAAGTCATGAATTATTGACATGCTCTGGTTTGTTATGGCAGCAACTTAAAAGCATACATTCAATTTATCAAAAAAAAAAAATCTCTGTCTTCAAAAAAAGTTTTGCTATCCACAAGGACAATTTGAGCAAGTTATTCCATAGTTATGACAGCTATACATATGACATAGATGCTTGTGTCATCATATATTTTATATACTCATAATGTCTACTGTTGAACCATGCTGTTACCATGCCTTTGCATTATTAAACAGCAGCATCTCAAAGATTTGAAAATGTTGCAGACAGCAGTTATATTAATGCATAACCTGCCCATTAATTATTTAATGTTTATATGGGAGAAATCTATTCATTATTATCACATTCATACTACTATAATGTTTGATTATATTCCCAGAGAAAAGACTAAAATTAATTTGGAACAAGACTGGACTCACAGCCTTCCATATCAGTGAACCTTTTAGCCCCCAAACTCCTCAAAGGAAAAATGTTAAATATTTTTTTTTAGTTATTGCATCTAGGCTAAATGAGAATTAATTTTGTAAAACAGTTCTATTGTCATTTATCAGGCACATAATTAACAGCTATTTTTACACAGGTGTAATTCAGAAGGCACGTAATTGTGTTTCACAAAACACAAAGCCTATTACATCTACATTGAATCTTTTTGTGATGCAATTAATTTAAAACATCACTGCATTTATTCTTTCTATAGAAAATGGTTGCATGAATTCTATTTAGAAGAATTGAAATAGAAGGCCCTATATGTACAGCTCACAGAAGAAATGTCCTGAGGGAAATATATTGCATAGCTGGTTTTCCACTAGATGTTGCTTTAGTCTTGTAAAATATTTATGACGATATGTCTTCATTTTGAATTTTCTCATAACTGGAATCTGAAGCCTTATCTTAGATCTGAATGCAGCACGTATGTTGAAAAGTATGTGTTGGGGATTGTGTATGTGTGGGTGTCTGTCTAAACCCCCAATATTTACTGTGGTAAAGAAATGGCAAGCCAGGCAAATGATACTTACTGTGTTATTTGAATGAAGGGAAGGAAGGACATCAGACCCTTGTGGTCTGAGCAGATTACTCGTTAAACTTGGCAGAAGCAAAGATGTCAGATCATCCAAGAATGGCTTTGCTACAGGGAACTTAAAATTTTACAGAATCAATTTCTCATTGCTGTGATTCGTTCATCATCCCAGATGATGCACTGCAGTTTTGCTGCCTCAGTACAGTTTCAGGTAACTCTGCTTTCTGTCTCACCACGACACTGAGTGTTGCATGTCAGCTCTCGCCTTCCAGACCTTTGCCTTATAATGTGTTTCTTGAATTATTTTCAAAAGTGGTTTCAAAAATCAGTAACCCTGCATATTCCACTGGTTTTCTTATATTTTTGCTACTGAGATCTCACAGGTCAGAGGAAACCATGATATCTAAATGGAGCTGTAGAGAAGAATAAAAGAAAGAGTTAGTGGTCCTCAAAATCTCTTTATGAGGAAAGATTATGCTTAGGCTAATGTATGCCTGAGCCAAGATGGATAACATTTGTGATATTTTAAAAATGGAAGATCCAGGAGTAATAGGAATTATTACATATGACATGAAGGAATAAGGAAGAGAATAAAAGCAAGCTGCTTAAATCGACCAGAGAAAAGTTAAAATTCTCATGATTTTGAAAGGAACACTTGATGTTATGCTTACCCAAAACTTACTGCAGAATTGTAGCAACTGAAACATGGATCATTTGGATGCTGTCAGAAGCATCTGTTTGGACTTTTTGTAGTCCAAAGAGTCCCTTCACATGCAGTAAACTGAATATCATCATCACAAGCAGTCTGTGCACTGATTGCATCTCAAAATCATTCAATATTACTATTTTAAAGAAGATATATTTTTAATTAGAACTATGACTGCATATTTGATTCTTAGATGCCTTGGGCATTATAAAAATAAAATATACTTATTACTAACAGTAAGAACAATCTAAGAGTACTATGGTTGACAAAACAACAAAAGCCAGCAATAGTGCAAATTTCTCTAGTGACTTTCAGCACAAGATTCCAAGGTACTTTGATGCATAAACATACTACTGAGAAAGCACAGAATATATGCTGGGCCAGCAACACTGCTCACATTTTTCAAGATAGGAAGTAATTAATAACTTCTTTAATTGAAACCAGAGAAAACATTTGGAGAGAGAATATAATTAGCTAGCTTGGAATTTAGCCAGTGAGCTAGCATTGGTACACCCTTGCTGTTCTGAAAAGTGCCATGGGATGGTTTATAACCTCACTCCAGTTTCATTTCTTGTGGAAGGACAAAATTCAGTGTCCTCTTCTGATTTCTAGGAAAATGCTGGGAGACTTTAAATGCAGGTCAGGCCAGAAAGCAGTTTCTGTGGTAGCAAGACAGTTCCTAAGACATGCTTAAAAATGTCTAAAAGACAAAAAGCATTGGATCAAGTAGATAAAAAACTTGCCAGATGCATTCATTCTTTTTGTCTGTATTTCAGTTTTGCATCTGTCAACACCAGTAATTGTCTCTTTGGAAACCCAATCAAATCAGAAAGATTTCTTTTTACGTTTTTAGAGATCTTAATACACATCAAGACATAGGATAGAAGTAATGATTGTAATAAATTCTTTCTTGTCTTTCTAAGTGGAATTTAGAGCCTTCTGTCACTGTCTTGATGAACATTTTTGATACTGTAGCTGTCTCAGAAATACTGTGTTGCACATCATCTTCCGGTATTAGATCCTGCATTGTTTGCCTGAGAGTTGACTTTTTAATTTAACAATTTGAATATGAATGCTTTTGCTTTTAGAAGACCAGAATGTGAAGTGCTTGGCTGGCTGTGAAAGGAACAACTTTTCCCAAACTGGTGAGACAGATGTTTTCACAGGTTGTCATATTTTGCGTTTTTTGCTCCTCTGTCAGTAATGTTGTGATCTCTGATCCCATCCATATGGATGGCAGAGAATCTTGTTCCCAATGCCTGTGGCAAATTGCATGTATGCCATCGAAATGAGTATAAAAAAAAGAACTCCAGATTCTCACACCAAATTTTAAATGAAGAAATCAGGCAAAAAAATTGTTTATGGATAAGTCTTTGCTTTTTGTGAAGGAGAAGGAAATACTACCAAAGTGCTGAGGGATCCTCTATGTCAGTGAATGGTCCCAGTGCAAAGGAGTGTGAAAATCAGGAGCTGAACTCTTGTACATATGCCTGGCACACAATTTCCTCTTGCCTATTGGAGGTGGACATGGGGAAGGGTCTTATTGCATCTCAGTAAACAGCATGGCTCCTCTGGCTTGGCAATTCTAGATGTAATCCAGAAAAAAATGTAGCTGGAGCCCTTTTCAGCTTTTTGGCTGAACAAGGTAAACAACATTTGAATGTGGTCAGCTCCTTCTGCTTGGCCTCCAGCCAAACCTCCCACGCTGATCCACAAGTGGAGTGGAGCTGGGTTGAGGTGTCCCAGCTGGGAGGCAGAGGCAGAAGGTGGCAGCTCACAGGAGCTCCTTGCTTGCTGTTCTTCATCCCACCAGAGATTTTCTCTAACTTGTTTGATGAAGTAGAGGAGAGTGAAGCACCTCTCTCAGAACATGTTTAGGTCTCAGCTGGCACTACCCTGTTAGTACCTCTGTCTAGCAGAGCACAAGATAAAATCCCTTCACCTTCCTGATCCCTGGAAAGAAGCAGATGAGCTACCATCTCCTAGATAGTAAAGAAAAACGAAAATAGGAATACTCATACCATGGTACCATGGTGCTTCTATGTCTTGGCAGAAAAGTTTTTGACTGAGGTCAGTTCTCATTATCTTCTTGAGGGTGGGAAATTATAAAAACACATGAATTTTTGCATTCAGTTCCTTTCTCATTTGTTATTTGCCACATCCTAGCTGAGATGGGAGACAGTTTTTTCTTCCAGTATTTCTTCCCTACTCACTGAAGGTAGCAAAGCAGATTGATGGAAACAGCATATTGAACAAGGTCAGTTATCACGTGCTAATCCGTTCTCACTTCCCACTAAAGGTACTGGACAACCAGAGCAGGGAGGGAGGGAGTGAAGAAATGGGGAGAGTAGAGCTCTGGACCTTCAAGGCCAGGACAGCAGGCTGGGAAGAGCATGAGCACTCCATTGTGGTAGATACTGATGGATATTCTCATAGATGGATATTGACATAGATAGGCACATGTAGGTGGACAGCTATTTAGTCACCTTGCTAGGTGAATAGATGTATGTGTGTATGCATGGATATATACCATGCGTTTTCTAGTAATAATGCATGCAAAATATATATTTTTTTTTTTTTGGTAGAAAATTTTGGCTATGGGAATAAAATTATGATTTTTTTCTGGTATTGACAGGACTTGACAGAGTATTTGATCCAACAGAGAGGTATGGAGAAATCTGTAACATTCATCTTAACTTTTTGAATAACACATCTCGGAGAGAACGAAGAGGACAATTTCTTTATTATTCTCTCTTTAACTGTATCTATCTCACCACAGTGGACAGCAATTCCATTTTCAGTTCTCTGTAATAATATTGGTGCCTGAAGCACATTTCTGTGGATGAATTCGTGTATGTGGTTGAACTCTTGTTCATAAGAAAGTCAGAACTCCTACCAATTTCCATAAATCAGTTTTGTTAGTCTGAGAGGTACAAGTAAATTTGTAAGCTCAAAATCCTTCCACTTCTCAGTTTCTCTTCCCAGACTCCTCAATTTTCACGTGCTTTTTTCTGAGGTAGCATAAGCCAGAGTTACAATACAATCTATGCATGTATGGTTGCACCAGATGTATGATTCTCAGCTAGCACAGATAGAGTAATTGACAATACCTTTAGCAGTTTTGCTAATATAATTATCTTATTTTTTGCTCTGGTTGAGTTGCTTTATGGTTTTGTTATAAAGATTAGACTTATTCATGTCCTCTTTGAGTGATAAAGGAGCCGGATATGAGTACAAACAAGAATTAAATACTGCTGAACATCATGAAAATTTGTGCATATAAGGGCTAAAGGCTCGCAACCACAGCATAATTTTCAAGGATTAAATAAAATACTTGTGTGAATCAGTGTAGTTCTGTGTAAATTCCAAGCCATGGATAGAAATGGGCTAAGATGGAGCAGACTGTTGGAGAGTGAAACTTCTCTCAATGATCCCTGAATGTAGGATATTGTTGTGGTTTAACATAGTTTGGTTTTTAGTGTATGTTTTTATCAGTCCTGACTCTAGAACATCTAAATACTAATTTCAGAAAGTAAAGTGTTCAGCATGTTCCTGGAAAGCCTGCCCATTTTCTTGTACAATGTACTTCAAATAGATTATATGATGAAAGCCTTCACTTATATACTGCTGCTTGTTTTTCTGCAGAAAGATTTGTCTTACAGAGATCTTCAAGGTCCAAAGTGAATGAAACTTTTACTAGTGGTGTAAAGGAGTCCATAATGAAATTCTAAACAAGCCAAATCCCAAGATAATTTCCTTGTCTACATTTGTATTTTTACAGGATTTCCCTGATCTGAAGAGCACATAATTCCACCTGTTCATCAGCATGATCTCTGCTGACCATCCTACCCTCAAAATAATGTAAAAAAGAGAGGTAATCCCTCCCACCAAGGATACTAATGGATTTCTGTTACAGCAGTAATACTTTGCATTAGAATTAAAAGGTTTTATATTTTTAAAAAAGATATTTTACAATAAAATGTCTTGTAAATATTGATCTAAAACCATCTGCAAGATAACTACTGAAGTCAGTGAAGTTATATTCTGCATGAATTTGACTTCAGTGCTTGGAAAAATCTTTAATTTACTGCTAAAACAGATTTAGCAAAGAACTACATTTTGCATCACACATAATTTTTCCAAAAGATTGTAAAAGCTATTCATTTTCAGCCCTTAAGGGGATCTTCAACCTATTAACATAGTTTTCAGCATATATATATACTGACAGTATCTGCCCAGTTAATTTAATTCACATTGGAGTACATTATTGTTTCTTCAGGACTCTCTGAAATTATGTTGCAAGGTTTCAATTTGCAACATTGCTCATACCAGCAGTTCTTTCTGATGAATATCTGGGCACATGCCCTGTTTCAGAACATGAAATCAGCCTCCAGTCTCATCTGACAGAAAATGAGATTACTGCTTCTTATAATTTCAATTGAATCCCCCGAAAAGAATCTAAAATTTTAGGAAGCTATCTTGTAGGCAAATCCAAATATATTTCAAATATTTTTTCCAAAGAAAGAAACGGTGGTAAATGCTAGTCATTTTACAAAACACACTAAGCAAAGGCAAAATAATACTTGCATATAAATCTCAGTTACAATATTAAGAAGCAGCAATAAACCATCCATTAAACATTTCAAGTTTCAAGGAAATATATATGAGTCCCCAAATTTGCTTCCAGTCAAATCTAAAAAATAAATGAACAGATTTTTAACCACCCACTGTGGTTACAGACAGACACACAGAGAGACACACAGACAGTGCTACTCTCTCCAAACAAGAGATATCTGTCTTTTCTTTGTGGCTACAATAATGACTCCATCAAATTGTGTAAGATTGCATAACATTAAAGATTTCTACCAGCATAAAAATCTTAGTATGCATTATTGGAGCTTCCACTAGCTGTGATTCTGTTGTCAGACACAAGCAGAGGACAACCCCCTGTCTCCTGCTATTTCTTTCCTCCAAGGTTATTGCAGGAGGAGATGTTCTGTTCACAGGTCCTGCCACAGCCTGGCGGCACGAACGCACGGTGCAGCTCCAGGGCGTCCTCCAAGCACAGCAGTGACCAGCAGTCAGATTTATTCGCAAATAAAAAGCAAAAAGAAACCCTAGTGTTTTAGATTGCCTCTGAGGATTTGTCCTGCAGCTGAAACTGATGCCTGAAGTTCCTTTGTGGGTCAAATCTAGTCCACATTTTACTGTCCACATTTAACTAGTCCACAGTGTCTTTGTGGGTCAATTCTGGTTCACATTTTACACTCTACAACTTTGTAAAAATACTTTTTTATTTTCCATCCTCATTGTTGGGACTTCTTATCTGTATCAGAGGGATGAAATAGTAAAAATGAATTAATGCTTACAATTTTGAAAACATTAAATGAACAATGTTGGAATTAGAAACTAATATGAAGAGCAAAAGAGTCAATTGTGAGTTACAGTGTAGCAAAGCTGGATTTGGGAATCCTGCCAACTGTGCCAATTTCTTGTAAATGGACGATTCAAACTGCTTAAAGAACCACAGTCAAAGGTGTCAGCAGAAGTGGTTCTGTTGAAATATGATGCTGTAAAAGTGTGGCTTAGCAAAGTTCAGTATCAAGGTTCACTCTGTTACTGTACTGCTCAAAGGATATAAGGATTCAAAAGTACCAAGACAAAATCAGTCTTACCAAAACAAAATCATAGAGCACTATATTATGAGTTTATGTGCAATATCAGTCACTAACCAAAAAACCCTGTAATTATTAAGAAGTCTCTCTGCCTTGAGGAGCAACCTTGAGAAGAATCCCAGTTCAATGGAGTCTCCACCATGCTGCCAGCTGCTTAGTAGGGAGAGCTTGAAGAAGGCTCCCTTTGTCTATCATATTTATGGAATAAAGGGCTTGGCCAGAAGTCAAATTACATGAGAATCCCACAACTTTCTTTGTTCCTTGATGCATGAGAATTGAAAATGGTATGTGCTGTTCATGGGTTAATTGTGTGATCAGTGCTGCATGCTTATATGCACTGATGCTCATTTTGTTGCTCAGTTCCTCTGTGGAATTCAGAGAACAGATCAGAGCTAGATAAGACCTTGGCTCACAGATCTCTGGCTTTTACCTCTTTTGGAGCCTGTACCAAACTACCCCTAGTTTGATTTAGGAGTGAAATACATCCATCATACCTTCAGATACTCTGGTCTGAAGAGGATCCTCTTAAAATGCAGAAAGACCCAATCCAGGGCACAACAGTTGTAAATAAATCTTGCTGCAAAGAAGTTATCAGTTTATTTACAAATATTTGTATATTCCCCTTGTGACTTTTCTCAAAGATGAGCTTTCTAGTTTCTTAAAACTACTCCAAGAACATTATCTTGAATAAAGCTTATTTCCCAGCATAACCTGTGAGAAGGAAATTTTATTTCTTTTTATTTTTCTCTTTAAATCTTTTGGGGCTCATCACCTCTGTCCTTTCAGAAAATGTCTGTCTATAAAGTGCTGTTGTTTTTTGAAATATGCAGCCCATAGCTTTGATATAGCGACTTGTAGAAAAGCTCAGTTTTTACTAGGCCTGTCAGGAGCCTAGCCACACTCAGCCCCAGGAATTCAGCCACCCCCAGCCCCTAAACAAACCACCTCAAGTAGAAAATTCTAAGAATTTGCCCAGGAAACATGCAAGACATAAGCTGAAGGCCTTCAATTTTTCTCAGTACACTGGTATTTGAAACTGAATTTAAGCAAAACTGTTCATGGGACTCTCCTCCTATACCTTCTAATCCTATCGACATCCTCCACTTTTCCAGCTTGCCTGAGTCACTTTTTATCATTACAGTTGTTGCCTTTGCTGTGCAATTTGAAAGACAATGTGCTATTGTCCAGTAATTACAAGCACTGAACACACAAAGTGCTGCAGTGGTTGTACTGTTTACTCTTGTTTTTCATCCTGTTATATGTACAACATCCTACTATTTTGAAAAAGATAAAAAGAGATCAAATAGATATTTCCTCTAACTTATCCCTTATCCCTGAGGCACTAGAAGAGCTGTTGGATCATGTGGAACATGATCATCAGCCTTTATGTCCTTTTGAAAATATACTGAGAAAGGAAAACCTTTTCATCATTTGTGTGTGGTCCTGAAAAGAGACACAATGACAGCTAAATGGGCTGCCATTGAAGGTCTTTTAAATTCCACACACAACATTTTCTCTGTGCTTTTTTAGTTGTATTATTTTAGCAACAACATGGCTCACATAGCATGTTTACAATAAATGATGACCTAATCATAGAAGCACTGAAAGATTTGAGTTGGAATAGACCTTAAATATCTTCTACTTCCCATCCCCCTGCCATGGGCAGGGACATCCTCCACTGGACCAGGCTGCTCAGAGCCCATTCAATGTTGGCTTGAACACTGCCAGGGATAAGGCATCCACAGCTCCTCTGGGCAACCTGTGCCTCTCCACTCCACAGCAGAGGATTTCTTTCTAATTACCAATCTAAACCTGTCCTCTTTCCGTTTGAAGCCACTCCCCCTCATCCTATCTCTACATGCTCTTGTAAATTGTCTCTCTTCAGCTTTCTTGTAGCTGTCTTCATGTACTAGAGGACAGCAGTTAAGTCATCCCAAAGCCTTCTCTTCTCCAGGCTGAGCAGTCCCAATTCTCTTAGCCTTTTCTTGTAGGGGATGTGATCCGTCCGTCTAGTAATCTAATACTCTGGAGTTTGTAGGCACCTTTCAAATCTTTAGATGTCAGTCTAGATAGAAGCTTTTAACAAGAAAGAACATGTTATTATTTTCCTTCTTCACATTTTAAATTTCTTCTGGATTGTGCTTTGAACAACAGTAAGAAAGCAGCTGACCTTTACGTGTACAAGTTTATAACTATCTGGATCACTGTTATTGGATTTTAGGTTTTTCATTGCATTCTGATATACAATACAGACTTTGTATATAACTTTTACTCACTTGTTACAAGTGCTTGAAGATATATAGGACAAACGAGTTTTCAGGAGCAAATGTTCTCATCCTATTTTTGATTCTGTATGGGGTGTCATTATACACACACTGTCCCAGGGGAAAAAAATGTGAACAGTGGCCTAGGCAATAAAGCAGAGTAGAAAGTCAAAACATGACCACTAAAAACTACTCCTCCTATGACATAATTAATGCTTTCCAGATAAGTGAAATGAACAAATGACCCTCTCCTCCAAAAAAAGATTTCTGAAAAATGGGTCAAAAAAATGAAATGCAGCAATGAAGTAAATTTTGCTGCAGAGCTTCTGGTTAGCACTTCTCAGATGAAATGACCAGATATACTATAGAATGTTTGCAAATTAATTATGCAGATTTAAAAATGCTGAACATCTGTGCAGATCCATGTTTTGGAATGTTATGAGTGGACATTGTAGCAAAACCTTAGCATTGAGTGCTTGAAGATGCAAGTATATTCAAATCCAACACAGTTAGGCACTTACTCTTTGTCCAGTTAATTGGAAGAGGCATGGCTTTATTTTTTGAATATGTCCTGTGCTAATCCTAAGAAAAAATTTGTGATTAAGAGATGAAGCTGGCACAAGCATGAGTTTGGAATTTAGAAAAATCAGTGTGAGTCCAAACTAAGGTATATCAGGAGAACTGGATGAGAACCTGAAAGATCAGAAAAAAATTCAAAATTTATTTGCCTGTCTGTTTTTAAATACTATATTTTTATCTGTATTACATTTACTAACTGATATGTATATATATATATATAATATATATTTATATGATATAGGCACGTCTTAAAAATTCATACCATTTCTTTTTTTCTTCTCATTGAAAACAGATATTTGCCAAAGAAGTACTGTCTGAGACACAAACTAAGTGCTGCTTATCACAAAAAGAGAATAATTAACATGATGTTACATCCTTATAGAGAGTCCTAAACTGAGGCAGCCACGCAGGGAGGCAGAATTGCAAGATGGGGATCTTATTCTTTGCTACTGGGTAAGGCTGGGTTATCAATTCCCTCCATATATTCCTAATAAAACATGCCTCTACTCTTCACATGCTGGAGTAAATTAAACTGTAACATTTGACTCTCCCCTGAGATGAAAGCTCAATAGGTACTACTGCAGGTATTTCATTCTGAAGGAATTGGGAAAGCCTGAACAACCCTGACTTTTTCGAGACGTGATTCTTACTGCTTATTGCACAGATGTGGCTTACCTTTTACTAGAAAAATAAATAAGAAAAGGCACACAGTTATAGAAAATACTCCCTGAAGGGGAGAACTGTGTATGCAAGTCAGTTGTGTAGATGAGGATTGCAAATTGCCTCTGTTGGAATGGGAGCTCCCTCTGTGTCAGCTTCAGAAGCCAATATAGAAATAACACTTGGTGTTTGTGAAAAGGAGTACCTTTCCTCAAGCAGTTTTCAGAGCTTGAGAAGCCACGTCTAACAAAATCTCCCATCAACCTTGTGAGGCAAGTAAGTAGCAATATTAAATGCATTTTCAGTACTAATTGGAATTCTGTGGTTTTTTTTTTTCCTATAATTTATGAGTTTTCTCTTCATCTCACACTGGAAAAAATAAATCGACATTTTAAAATTTTCTGCAAGAAGGGTTACAAGAAAAAATTATTCTAGAAATGTTGAGAAGACCTTCCTGACACATTTAATTACCTGGTTTTGCTTTTATCTGTCTTTGCACAATACAATTAGATTAAATACATGCAAGAAAAGCAACTGCATTAAGATACTTTTTTAAAAAGTAATACTGTTCTTATGAGGTTGAAACAAAATATATTGCCATTTGAAAAATATTTCCTTCTTCCAAATCTACAGATGTAAAAAAATTCTGATGAAAAATTTTGGTTTCAAATTGCCACATATGTGTATACAATCCATATCTGTACTTATACCTGCAGCTATACTTTAACTATAAAGGTGGTCCTTTAATTGTATGTATAACTATGTATACTTAATAGTAGTATATTATATATTATTATTATATA